>VZTL01063187.1:15517-40374 GCA_013400535.1 Scopus umbretta
TATTTTTTCTTAATCCAAGGAAAGTTTGTTCTTCTGTTGTCAGCAAACATCAGTAGCACCTCAAGACTCCATGGGCCTCTGTTAGCTTATATGGCAGAGGACTGCAGAGTGGCTCAGGTTGCTTCAGACCTGCATCTGGGGTCATTGCAGAGTGATGATGATTATCAGGAGCAAGAAGGCAGGCAGTTCGCCTTTTTTTAAAAAGCTTGTAGGTAGGAAGTGACTTGCAAAACTAAACTTCAAAAGCACGTATTTATGGGTGGAAAGCCACATCATTAAGAAAAAAAAGAATTAAGGTTGCCTGTGTTCCATTAATATTTTCCCCTTGTCCTTATGCACTGTTATTATTATGCCCTCACATAACAGTATGTTATTATTACGCATTCACTCCTAGAGGAGAAACTAACCTCTGGCAGATTTACAATGAAAACCAGATGCATCCCCTCTATGGCATCTGCAAATACATTATGTGTTTCAGACTTTCATTTAAATCTAAAAAAGAAATTTTCCTTTGGGGAAAATCTCACCTCATTGACTGCTCCCCTCCATTTGCAGCAGTAAGGCAATTGTGAGTTCTGAAAAATTCATTTAGCCTAAGTATACAATGCTTTCTCCCACACACAAAGGGCCGAGAGCTTTCAGTATCCCATCTCAGTTCCCTTCGATGCTATTGATCCTAGGACTGAGGAAGGAATGTGGAACGAGTCTTATCTGTTTCCCTTCCCTTTTTGGGGGGAAACCCTTGGTTGTTTCCTGAGAGGACTGGCCGGAGGGATGTGAAAGATTCCTTAATCTGTCCTCTCCTCCACACATATTCACTTACACACTCTGAAAGACAGAAATATGAGGCCCAAGAGCTGAGGAGGCAGTGCATTAGAAGAAATATTTCTGCAAATAGGTGGGTACTGGGAAGAGGGAAAGTGTGAACTGCAGAAGGGACAAGACATACCTTTGGGCAAGTCTCACCAGGGCTCAAGATATGGAAGGAAGAGGGAAGTAAAAGTGATGGAGAGAAGCCAGCACTGGAAGGGATGGGATGAGGTCTAGCCAGGGGCATGGCTTACATGTTAACTCACATTAAAACAAGTCTGAAAGCAGAGGGAGAAACATCAGCTCAAACCAACACTGTAATTTATTGCCGATGATACCACAGGCAGTAGTAGTTCTTGCTGGAAGCTTAAAATAATTGCCCTGCTTTGAGTCTAATATTCAGTCAGTGTGCTGTGGAATTAAACATTGACGTTTCACATAACAAAGATTCAGCTGCCGCTGACATTGTATGCCTAGATGACCACTACAAACACTAAAATACAATAAACAATTTGAAGCTCAGATTACATTAGGAATTTGCTATGTTGTTCTCATATTTACAGTAGGAAAGAGAAGGGAGCCTTCTTTCATACTTAATTCCATAATTTGCACTTAAATCTAGCATTTTTTCCTTTTTGCCCTCGTAGTGCTTTTTAAGCCAAAGGTTTGTGAGTTTGCAAGTGAAACCATAATGGCCAATCATATTTAAAAGTAAAACTTACATCTGGGTTTGCTTCTTCATCCGTCAGACACTTACAATGTTCCATCTGGTGATTACATGTGGCAACGAGTGAAAATCAACTATTTCTCATCAGCGATTTGCATCTGTGCAAAACATCACCATAAATGATTTGGGCCAAAGTGGCATGATAAAAACCAAGAGGCTTAAAACAAGCAAAGTAGCTAGGCAGAACACAACAGTCTTTCTTCAGATTAGCTAATACAAACTGCACACTAAAACCTACCAACAGGAAACCAAGCTGCTCCTCTGACACTAGTCTCCTTTTTTTAAGGCAACTTGAAGAATTCAAGTAATATGTGCATGTATTTAGAACATTGCTTTCTGTATATATGTCACAACTATGTCTCAATTATACTGATTCTTTGCAGAAAGTAATTGAAAACAAATATATGCAAGGATAATCAAGAACACAAAATGAGAGAACATTTTCTCCCACAAACAAGCACATTTCTGTGTCAGAGTGGACTGACATACATGAGCTACTTAAGTTAGAATGGTGCTGAACAGAAATGTTTCTTCCTGGTTTTCAGGACTGCACAAAAAGCTGCAACCAGCTCCAGTATCATTTTTTTTGCACGAATGCTTCTAGGGGAGCAGCAATGTGCATTGTCAAAATGTCCAAGAAGTCACCCTGGTAGAGTTCCAGGACATTCTGGGTTTCCTCTTGATCATTATGCTCTATTACTTTTTTGTTGTCTTGATTTGCTGAGCCGCAGGACTCTTCGCTCTCCTCACCGTGCCCAATCATTACCACAGCACTGCAACTGCTTCTGCGCCGAGATCCTCTGCGGGTGAGGAAGGGGTTCTGGTTCTTATCAGCAAATAGATTTGTCTTCCTATTAGACCTCTTACTTTCATAGTTCCTGAGCTCCATTAGCCTCTCGTTGAAATACTCTTGCAATGGCTTATCGTGGAAGCCGCTGCTGGTTGTCGGGTGGCCTTTCAAGTAGCCTCTTGAAGAGCTCCCCAAGCAATGGACTAATGAAGCTCTGTTTGGAAAATTATTCAGCTGTGATGAGGAGCTTTTTCCTCTTTCCACATCCTGGAAAAGTTGGTTGAAGTCTGGATTTTTCAAATAATTTCTTGACAACTATTTAAAATAGAGGGGGAGGGAGAGGCAGGATTGGGGGCAGAAGGGAGAAGAAAATCTGAATTAAAGTGTGCTGGCTTAAGTAGCAAAAGGATATATGGTTCCATACAGTAAATGGCTGTTAGGGAAGGTTTCAGGTTCTTCACCCAAATTCCCTGAAGACCCAGCAGTTTGGTACCGGTCCCTCTCTGGAGCAGAAGTCCGTGGGGCTGAGGTTAAACAGTGCTGAGAACTTCCCACTGACTCTGATGTACTGCCACAGTTCCTGTGTAGCCTCTCTGAAACTCTAATTTTATGAAAGAATCTCTCACCGGTCTGTATCAACAGAATTTCAGGTTTATCCTTTTCCAGCCTCATTAGCCTGCAGCTGCTGCTTCCCATGGTAAAACCAGATCCCACTTCTAAGAGATTTTTTATCCTTTTTGCCTTTCCTTACTCCCAGGTAACTCTGCTCTGAATTGCAGCCTATTATTACAAGAATTGCAATTTTCACATACAATACATTTCTATGTTTTAAAACTATGAAGTTTATTATTACTACCCTGCAGCATATCATAGATGTGCACGGAGTTTTTCTTTCCCATCACAGGGTGACTATCTCCTTGCTAATCAATAAATTTAATACCTGAGTTACTTGAATAGTCAAAGAAAGGCCTGATCTGGCCCCCATTGACACCAGTGGGTGTCTTTAGGTTGATTTCAGGGGAACACCCATGCTGCGAGTTCTTTTATTGACTGCGAGAGAAAATCTTGCTAGAAATTCATCGTGTAAAAGATTGCCTTTCCATGTCCACAGTTAAATGTCCCCTGGGTTTTCAAACTTACTGCTCTGCCATTACCACCTTTCTTACAGCTATTCCAAGACACCCCAGCCTGCCTCAAGCTACCAGGAGCAACAGCTGGTTTTTGTACACCAAGTTAGACTAGACCATGGCTTTTTCTCTGAAAAACCTTAACAGTTCAGCTTGAAGGAAAAATTGTTTTATATTATATTACTGTTTCAAATCAATAAAAAGAAAGACTATACTGTGTGTGGATGACAGCCACAGCGGGATCATGGAACATTTTCCAATCATTTATTATGCCTGACAATGACTTTGGTATAAAAAAAAGCCATCATTCATGCAGTTTTTGACAATTGCTAATTAAGTGTAGATACTTGCTAAGGGTCCAGCCAGAAATCTGTTTTCAGAGCCCAGCAGTGTCTCAGTAGGGCACTCCATCATCAGCATTTGGCATGTTGCCTACTGGTAATGAATGAAAAACATTGAGCGCAAATGAGAAATAGTGGGTTGGAAATGCCATGTTAACTGAAAAGAAATCAAGTTTTTGATCTCACACTATTCCATCACACTTCATTCTGGAAGGGACCCAGCAAATCTAATGACCCTGCCTAGGGTGCTTGTACTTTTGGAATAAGTTAGGTAATTGAAGAACACTAAAACTTGACTGAAAAGTGGTCTCTCCTTCCTACCTCAAACCTTAAACAATGGTTTAAAAATAAATAATGAACTTAACAATCAACTTTAAAATTAATAAATGACTTAATAATGTGGCAGAATAACAGTCTTTCCAGTTAAGCTTTCTATACTGAAACACAGCCCAAAACTTACTATCATAACAAATATCAACTCAGCAGGAAGTGGGGGACTTACTCTAACAGAAGCATAGGTAGTAGTTATCATATATTGCAAAGAGAGTTTTTGCATACAAACCTTAATGTCCTGGAAGCCTGGATATTCTGGGATGATGGGCAAGGTGCACATGCTAATGCTGTTTGACCGCCTTTGTTTCACCATCCTACGAGAGCAACTGCAGTTCCTGGAGAGGTGGGAACGTCCCAGCTCAGATGGATTTTCAGCAAAATGGAGTGGTTTACAGTCTTTTATATAGCAAGTTCTCAGGCACATCATTGAGGCAGGTCCCTCCATTTCAGCGCAATCCGGAAGAGTTTGGAAGTAATCTGTATTCCAGAATAATTCTCTCTTCTAGTTTGCCTCTAAGGCATAATCTCGTACTAGTGAGCCCCTTGGCAATCTGTAATGTTGAGTGCCAGCAGACACAGCAGACAGTCCAACAGCTTTGAGCAGTACGGCTCTTGCTAAACTGGATTCTTAGAGATCACAGGCAAGTGATGCCTTCAGTGAGGTCTGGAACCCTCAAACCATTAATGCCGCTTTTATCCTCTGAAAGCTCTTCACAGAAGGTCGGTAAATCCAAACCATGAACGCAAAGGGCTCAGGTAAGGGGGGAATTTGGAGGGATTACAAAGTCTCATACCATCATCTCAGACAGCCTAATGTGACTGCTGACGTGGCAGCAATTAGAGAAGATCAACAGCCCACACGTAGGAGTTGTCACTCGGCTTATAACGGAGCAGGCAGATCACTGCCCTTCTGACTAGGGATCCCTGACAGTAAAACCTTACGTGCGTTTGCTCGGTGAGGCAAAAGGTGAGTGTCACTACAATTAACCAACAGGTCAAGAAAGACAATGTAGACAGCTGTAATAAAAAATTCCTTCCAAGAAATCCTATGCCACCAGGCTTCCTCAGTGTGGTTGGAGATGGGCTACAGCCCTGGAGATCTGAGGAGATCCAAACGGCCTTGCTGTTTCTGTAGCCGTGTGTGGAGAGGGATGCACTGCCTTCAAACTGCTAAGCACCAGTGTAGATTTGGCAAGAGGCCATGGTAAGAAAGCAGGACTCCTTTCAGCCAAAGCTGTGAAAATGTTCACAGTAAGAAGGAAAAGCTACCCTGAACAGCTTACAACCTAATTATCATAGATGAAGGGCAGTCAGGGAAACAGCTCCACAGTTTTCATTTAAAGATACGATAGCGGTATCATCTGCTAGAAACAGATAAATGTATGTAGTTGCAATAGTTGGTATGTCATGAACTTTGGCAGCATGGGGCTCGTTCCTGTCCACAGCACCTGTGGATGTCTCCTGCCATTTGGAGGACAGCATCTCCAGCCACTGCCCCACTGTGGCCAGTTTGCATGCAGAGCATTGGTAGTAAGGGATGAACTGCCTCTTCTCCATCACATGCCACGGAATAATCAGTGTGCTCACTGGTGCTTGTGGAAGGTAGATAGAGGGGGTTTACAATCCCCTCAACCTCCAGGGCTTCTAACTTATCCAAGGTATCCATAAATATTTGCATGCTCTGAATATTTGCATGCTTGACGGTTGGACTAGGTGATCTCAGAGATCTTTTCCAATCTCAATGATTCTATGATTCTAATACGTGCATGCAAATATTTGCGGATGTCCTGGACTGCACAAAAGCTAGAAATCCATATCCATCCAGGGTATCCACAAATATTTGCATGCACGTATTCAGAGCACTGCCTGTGAGCGGTAAAGAGCTTTGGATCTTATCTGTGAGACCATCAGCTGGATTCAGGTTAGTGCTTTATACTATCTGGCAGATGGCAGCTTGGCAAGCTCAGGGCAGAACCCTCAATAGCAACACCCACCTGGCTGCTGGACAAAAGCAGGTCAGGACTCACGTAAGCTGTTGCATCCAGCTCTTCACTATCCAAATGCAAAGATGCATCACTACGGTTTACCAGTTCTGGCTCTGGCATTTTTTTATTTGAGGGTAAAACGATTCTCAGGCAGGCAGCAAAGCTCCCAGTATGAGTGACCATTTCAGCTACACCCACACCAGTGTATCACAGACCAGGGTCTGTGTCCATAGCTCTGTATGAGCCACACACAAATTCAAATAATATGAGGTTGATGGCAATGATTTGCATGTAGAGATGTCACGATGCTCACAAAGTAATAGAACTATGAGTCATCCCTGCAGCTCTGATTATTTGCATTGTTGTTTTATACATAATGGTACCTTAATACATAAGTACAATGTGGCCTTGCTAGGCCTGACAGAAATTAGCAACGCATTAACAAGTCTTCTTGGCACCAAATTTCCCCCTAAAAGACTTTCCTATTCCAATTTAGCAGAAAAAAAAAATCTTTATTTACTACTCCTCCTTCCCAGATCTTTCAGATATTCTCTGAGCCAAAGTTGTCTTTGGGAGATATTCCAGGCAAACCTGGACCAATAAGTCACTGCGGACAGGCAGAAGGTGGGTCTTGTCCATAAGCCTTTAGGCCAAGTCACTATGTCCAGGTCTAAATTGCTTCAGCCATGCAGAGACGGGTAGTGTGCAATCTGACTGGTGGCAGAATATCCTTACCCTGCAAAGAGAAGAGGGAGAAAAAAACACAGCAGCAGCAGCAGGACTCAAACTAATTTCACTGGCGACAGAGAGCTTTATTGTTTCACAGATCAAGGTATTCATGGTACTGCCCACATTTGTCCTCTGATTCAGAGAAATAGCAAAATAGCTGCCATTGACACAGTTGCTTTAGGAGATGGGATCTATTGTAAGTGTAGGGGCTTTGCAGGGGACCTGCAAATGTACCGTTATTGTCGGCAGGTAAAGAGTTCCCTCTTTCCATTTAAACTTGCAGCCTGAAAGCCTCTCATTATCAAAATTCATTCCCTCTTCCCCCGTGAAAGCATTTGCCTGGTTGAAGTGAGACACCAGCAGCATTTAATCTGTAATTGCTCATTGTGCTTAATGAATATGAGTGCTACGTACAATGTGTGACTTGTATGGGGTTTTAAAAAAAGAGTCCCCTGTTCCTGTTTTAATGGGAGGTTCTGATTCTACTCCTGCAGCCTAAAATCAGAGCTCATGGAGTCTGTTCTTTTATAATCCTGTGTTCCTTCTTGTACCGTATCATTACTGCATACAGTGGGGCCAAGGTAATTCTCTCTTCAGCAAAGCTCTCTATCCTGTTTAACATGAAACTTTACATTATCCTTTGATCCTCCAGTGAAAAGAAACATGACTTTCAGCAGTGTGTAGGCTTCATTAGTTACCCACCTTATACCCTAACCTTTATACTCTTTTAAAAAGGTCTTTTTTAAAAAAATGGAGAGTCGCATTATTATACCATTCCTCATGCCAGATAAGCCAGCACTGTTTGTAGCAGTTTGCATGAACAGCTTGTGGCCTTGAACCTCAGTTCTTCTGCCTTATGAGTAAATCACTCAAAAGAAAAACGATGCAAGGAACTATTCAAGTTTCTATAAGCCGTACTATTGCTAAACATTTGCATTTTCTCTGCTATCCCTTCAACAACTAAGAACTGAATTATTTTTATATCTAACCTTCAAGTATCATAAGTAAGGCAAACAGTTGATAACATTCCCAGTTAATTATAAATTGCAAACCAGAGATGTTTTATTTTTCAAAGTACCACTGAATGACATATATGCTAATAAAAGTCCAAATGCAAAACCAGAGCTGGGGTCCAAAACCAGATCCAAACCCAAGTAATAAATACATGGTGTCACACTCTTTATATAAATTATTAAATTCCTTGCAGAAGAAAGAAAAGCTATGTTCATTTAATGATAATTTGTATCACATATATAATGTGATTAATATCTCCTAGTTAAAGATATCTAACTTGTGTTATAAAAGTGTGGATTCATTCCCATCAGTTCCATGAACCTATAACACTTTGAAGGCTACAGAGTTTTATGCAACAAATGAGAAGAACCTGTTTCCCTACCATCTACACCAGGGTAACGCCTGTGACTGTAATCTGCTGACTTCTTACCGAAGTCACGGTATGTTACACCCCTTCGTCCACACAACCAGTCATTTTGTCAGAGTAGGCACTTGGGCTGGTCAAAGGCGGTTTGCCTTCTCGTAATGGTCAGAGTCCTGAATCTGCTGCTCACTCTGGGTTCCTCTGGGTCTTAACTCCATCACCCCATAGTCACTTGCAGCCAAGCTGTCATCTGTGACCACATTTGCCACTAAGTTGAGACTGGTTTTTACTTGTAGTTGCTTGTATAATGTTGTAACTAATATTTCAGTACCACTGGCCTTCCCCCCCATGTCTCACCCTTGGTTGGTCTCTGCACAGTATGACTGTTGCCATACCCTTCAACCTGCCGTTCCCAACATCGGCTGCTTTGTCTGACAAAAATCCCAAATGAGTTGAATACATTTTGTGATGGTTTAATTAATTTTTTAGAGCTAACCACAATCAAAGGGCATTTGCTGTTGTTTATTTTTAAATAAAGCTGGAGGTTTCCATCTAATTGCTTCACTCCAGGAGCTGCAGCTTTAAAAGCTGCTACAACCTGCATCAAAATCCAGAAAGATGCTCTCCTGTAAGACTGTGAGCATAAGCAAAATCACAAAGAGTGCAAAGCGAACTGTGCAGCAAATCCCTTCTTCCTTGCTGTTAAAGGGATGCCACTGTTACGGTACTCTGTCCTGTACCATAAACATGCCAGAGTCTGCCTGAGGACCAACAATAGTCCTGCTGCAACAGCCCACAGCTCAGCAACATCTCTCTGAGCTGCCACGTAAGCTGGTAGGTAGCGCCTGCAGAACAGGCTGGTGCTTCCCTACAGCCATCAATCTTACACCAAGAGCACTCCAGTATCACATGATCACAAGCCTTTAAATTATGAAGAATTTTTGTTACACTGTGAAAAGCGCTGCTTTCTAACATTTAAGAACAGCGATAGGGAAGGCAGTCCCAAATCCTCAGTAAGCCAGGGCCAGGTGGGATTGCAGGGGAGCCGAGCAGTGCTGAAGCCCCCGCCACAACCTAGGGGCCTGAAGCAATGCCAAGCGGTGGGAAAGAGCTGAGCACACCAACTCCATTACCTACTGACCAGGGAGACAAACAGGCTTTACTGGTAACTATGGGAGCAAAGTATAACATGAAAAGAGAAGCAAGGGACTGTTTCTTGCCCAGAGATGAGTAGTTGGGGTTGGGAGCAGAAGTAGAATTGCAAAAGGTTGAGTCAAAATTTTTGGCTTCCGAGGTTACTCAGTTCCTCATTTAGAAAAGGCTTTGGTCTAGCTGTAAAAAGAAGCCTGGGCTGTATCACTGCCTCTGCATCCAGACTTCCCCCAAATCTGGATGATATGACTTTGTGTGTATTGCAAGTATCTCCTCTCCACTTGCAAAAAAAAAGCAGCGTGTGTGGGGGTGTGAAGCTATACACCATTTTACTTGGCAATCAAAACCCTGATCTCATTCGCACTCTTTTGACCTCAGACCAAGTTTCATGCATCTCTTTTCCTTTCTTAGACGGCTAATACTCTTAAAAGAAGAAACAGATGGCACCCGTTTGCAGATGTCAAATGCTTGCCTCACGTGGCATGTTTGCCATTGGATTTTCACCAGAGACTCCTGGCCCAGAGAGTGAGATTTTTGTCATAATCACCAGCTTTAAACCTGAAGCAAACATTCACTGACTCGGTTGAGCTGCAATTACATTTATATCTCTCAGTGCTTCTGATTCTCTTTTAAATTGATTGTAGATTGGAGTACAGGAAAAGGATTAGGGATGCTTAGAGTTCAGGCAGTAGAGTACTAGAAGTGGATGTTAAATAAGAGAGGGAAAAAGAATAAAAAATGTAACTCCTGCACTCCTAGGAGGGGAGGTGCAATCTAAGAGCAGAGTTACAAGAGGAGAAGACCCACATTTCTCAGTATATGTAAAGTTGACTTGGGAGCAATGCTGTGGGTGTTTGTGATGAATACTCTGATTTACACTCTGCTATCCTGCTGCACAAACTTTCCCACGTGAGCATCTCAAATGGAGCAGACAGACCCTTTGTGTCACGGAATAAAGCAGCTGTGAAGGTTTGCCACTGCGTTCCCCAGAACAAGGCTCTCAGGGCTTTTCTTTCTTTGTTTCTTTTCCTGTTTTTGAATACAGGTTTTCTGGGCTTCCTGGCTGGGGGACTGAAAACACAGGGAAAGCGCGGATCCCTCTGGGGCAGCAGCATTCATCATGGGATGTCCTGTCCCTGCTTGCAGCTGGTCTGTGTTAAGAACGAGTTCACCTGAACCTGTTGACAGTTTTGTAGCGCATTTACGACATTGCACATCTTCAAGAAAAACGCTCTGAAAAATATAAAAGCAGCCTCCTCCCTCTATGGGGAATTAATTCTGGAAACTAAAGGTGGACACTTAATGACAGCGCTGACACTGCCAGGTGTTTCAGACGCATTAGGCTAATGTGCTTATTCCACAAGCCCAAAGTGCCTCATCTACCCCCCTTCATCCCATGGCAACTTCTAAGGCACAAGGAGGCATTAGCAAATCTACAGCTGAGTAAAATCCAGGGTAGAGTAAAAAAAGAGCAAAAGTCATATTAAAAGTCATAAACAAGGTGTCTGCTTGTCACCAGATACAGATCTGGTCAGATCTGCTCTACCAGATACATTCATTTTGTCTGTGTTCGGTACCTGAACTGTGTAGAGCTACAGACTGTGCACAGATTAACCGTGCTGCTGCACAGTGTCAGTAAGGAACCTTCCCACACTCATTTGGGTACCTCAGCCTGCTCAGGACTACCATATTCCTGTCCTTCTGCCCTCACCAGGTGTTACTTTTTGGGGCCAAATTGAGTTGCAAAAGCAGGAGAGCAATGAAAATTTGACAGGTTTATCAGCTGCCCCAGGTGATATCAGCAGTACAGAGCCAAAGGAGAGGGGAAGGTATACCTCCTGGGGTCTTCAGGAAGCATCTTTAGCTGTTGTAATTTCTCTTCTTTTTGGAAAGTACTTCATAACCCCCAAAACACCGGTGACTTCTTGTCTCCCCTGCTCACAGATGGTCTGATTCCCTGTCTGCTTTTTCTCTCAGTAGTATCTACTTGATTTTTCCCGACACTGGCATGCTGCACTTGGTAACAAGTCTAGTTATGAACACATCACCTTCCTTCCTCCCATCATCTCTGTTCCCATTGATGTCTCCTCCACCTTCCCTCCCCACTCTTCCCCCTATTTCCTCTCTCCTCACACAGAGACAAACAAACTGGCCTCCCCACCTTGTTTTCTGCTGCTCTCACAGCCACTCTGTGTAGTACACCTTTGCCACAGTTGGCCAAGACACCTGTAGAAATGGTGGCAAAGAAGGTGACAGTACATGAGCTCAGCTTTAACTCTCCACCTCAGCATGGCTGTCTGTGGATAAGCATTGACACAAAAGTCACATCAGTGATACAGGTTGATATTCTAACAAGTGATGCCCTTTTCCCCCCATGCAGTGAGTGCCTGGTATTCTGGTCATCTGCACTTTCTGGAAACAGCTCTGTTTGCAACTCTCTCTCTCTTCAGACAGAAGCTAATACAGGCCAATCTCCAGTATTAGGGCAGCGTTTGAAAATCCATGAAAAGCCCATCCATGATGTCAAGTTTTATCAGTGCTACCAAAAATATGACAGGCAGAGAATGAAAGTCAACAGCAAGATCAGAAAACCCAGGCTGCTTTCCTTAGGACTGCTCCCTTGGTGTCCAGAAGAAAATGTCATTGCTGGGCAAATGTTGCTGCAACTGCTTCTTGCTGGAGAAGGAAGGTATTGGTTGTGGCTGCTTTCTCTGTTAGAGGGTTGGAGGGCAGTTGCAGAGAAGACCACCAAGACTGTTACCTCTCTCCATTTCCCCAGAGACCCTAAGCCCTTCAGATAATTTTCCACAGAAAGTGAAAGATCGCCTGTGCTAAATCACCTGGGAAAGAAGGAGTGATAAAAAGGCAGTCTGAAGTTACCAAAGGAGTGTTAAAAATCAGGCAGCTCCTCAAATCCACGTGCATTCTGTTCTGTTTGAGGCCTGTGAGACCGCATGGATAATACCTGAGCCCAGGCAAAATCCTCCAGAAATATCCTGTCTTGGTGTACTGCCTTCCTTCCAGCCGTCCCCTGCGCTGCCTTGTCTCTTGCGACCTCAGCTGGCACTGTGGAAGCTTTCTACCAGCTACGAGCCTTGAAAAGGGGGAACAGGGAAGGTGGCGTTTCCTACTTCCAGCAGGAATCGGAGCTCCGGCATGCCTTGGCTATATCCCTTTCCCCTCGGAAGCAGCCTCTGTGGACCCTCCGCTGTTCCGGTCAGCCAGAGCCGAAGCTCTGCCTGCAAACTCACAGGGCTAAAAGCACGTTCAGCCATCGCCTCCCGACAGCCAGCACTAAGCCAGCTGTTCCTCCGCGGCTGACCAGCAGTGCTCTCAGCAGCCCTGTGCAGGCAGGCAGGGATGTAGCACCCCCCTTGGTGTCCACGTGTTGGGGGAGATCGGTCCAGAGCCAACAGCCCAGGAGAGGCAGGGCTGCCACAGCTCCGTGCCCCCAGGTCCAACTGGGAGCAAGGCTGAGCGTGTATTCCCAGCGGGCAGATCCGCACAGAACACGCATACCCCACCACACGTACACACATTTCCATATAAAAATATAAAAATGGCTGGCCATACAGATCCCCCGACCCCACGGTCTCTCTGGCAGCGGCCGGGCCTCCCCTCGTCCCTCTGACAGCCAGCTTCTCCCGTGGGCTCACCCTTAGAGACTCACACATACCCCTGGCTTAAAGGCAACTTGACCCGCTCGCCAGCTTGACCTGCACTAGAACTCACTCGCCCGCTCACACTCGCTCCAGCTGCTGGCTCCACAGGCACGTGGGCTCCTGTGACCCCTGGTCCCACTCCAGTTGCTGGCACTTAGGTCCACTCACGCCGTTCTCGCCCGTTGCTGCCACCACAGACGCGCCGGGCCTCCAACCAGTGGTGACGGGGCACAGGGCACGGCCAGACCAACACGCGGCATGGCCAGTGTACCAACGAGAAGACTGTTTAGATGAGACCAGCCCTTTTTGTCCCCTTATCCCTCTATTTTCCCACACTTGTTCCTCCCCAAAATGACCTACATCCCCTCCATTTCCCTGCCTTTAGCTCCTCCCCTGGACATCCCATAAAGTAACATTCCTCGGTCCAAAAGATGCTCTGGCATTGACTCATCCTGATGGATTTCACACCTGGACAATGGGGCCAATGGCTCTCCTGGGGCNTGAGATTTAAGCACCATTCTCTTACGGCTGAGTTTTCCAACGTGTTAAATATAAAAGATGGCCATACAGTAGAACCAACCTGCAGCAGGACAAGGAGGGCATTTAGCAAATCTCTCCCTGGCTCCAGCTACAATTTTAGGTACTGTTTAAGCCTCTGAAAATCCCAGCATTAATGTAATGGTGGAGATTGTATCTCTGGCTTCTGTCAATTCAAACAGGCATCTAAGGTCCCCAAAATGCAAATCTATTAATGGTGTTAATTTAATGAAACCTGCAGCAGATGCAAAAGCTGTCACCTGATTAAATCACTTTCAGATTAGTGCTGTAATCTGTAGAAATAAATGGGATTGCAGCCTTGGTGCAACATGCATTTGGAAAGCATACTTTGCAAATTTAGCCATGGCAATGCCAACCTGTGGCATGTCCAGGCTCCCATAAAGGATTTGCTGCAAGGTATAGCCAAATGTACTTTTGCCACAGCTCCATCCATATCAGCGCAGCCGCAACAGGAATAGACTGAAACCTTAGTTTCTAGTCCCACTGGCAAAAAATAAAACAAAACCAAAANCAATGGCTCTCCTGGGGCAGAACAGACAGGGGCCCAGGACACGGTGTCCCTTCTGCCAAGCCCTTACCGTGGCTTCCCTGCCTGCCATTCTGCCTCTGTGCTCCTCTGGGCTTGTGAAGATGGACTTCTGGTGTGCTGGTGGCTCCTGGGAGGGGCAGGGGCAGGGTATGGTGTGCCCCCCCAGCACTGTCCCCCTGCGCTCCTTTGCGGGTGTGCAACAATCAACCACATACCCCTCCGCCGGCCATCCCACCTCCGACTGTCCCGGAACACACCTCAGGCCATAAATCCAAAACAGACACCCACCCACCCGCNTTAGGTACTGTTTAAGCCTCTGAAAATCCCAGCATTAATGTAATGGTGGAGATTGTATCTCTGGCTTCTGTCAATTCAAACAGGCATCTAAGGTCCCCAAAATGCAAATCTATTAATGGTGTTAATTTAATGAAACCTGCAGCAGATGCAAAAGCTGTCACCTGATTAAATCACTTTCAGATTAGTGCTGTAATCTGTAGAAATAAATGGGATTGCAGCCTTGGTGCAACATGCATTTGGAAAGCATACTTTGCAAATTTAGCCATGGCAATGCCAACCTGTGGCATGTCCAGGCTCCCATAAAGGATTTGCTGCAAGGTATAGCCAAATGTACTTTTGCCACAGCTCCATCCATATCAGCGCAGCCGCAACAGGAATAGACTGAAACCTTAGTTTCTAGTCCCACTGGCAAAAAATAAAACAAAACCAAAAAAAATACCCAGAAGCAAAAGCTTCTCTGCATTTTTAAAGAAGCTCTTTTCGCAGGGCAACAGTCGCTTCACTGGCCCCAAGCGCCTGCCCCATCCTCACTGCCGCAATTCCCGAGGAGCCCACCAGCACAAGCAGCGACTCACACGCATTCTGCGAAGCCTCCCGCCTTGTTGGAGCTCTGACCGGTATCTTCCACTCCGTAAGACAGTGTTCCTCTTCTGCTGTGATGGGAAGCTGGAGGTCGACCGGAGTCCTGTTTAACAGTGCCTCTGCTGGAGAGGAGCAGGCTCAGGCAGCGGCTCCGCTGGGTACCCTCCCTCCCTTGCAGTGATTTTGCTCCAGCCTGACTGAGGTTCAGCACTGCTCAGCTCGAACCCAGTGTGTCTGATGAGCTAAGGGAGCTGGACAAGCAACTAGGGTACGTTGGGGCATCCTTTATATTTGAGGGTGTGATGTGACCCACCTGTCCTTTAACTTCTTACAGAGCTCTGAAGAACAAGGCCCGTTTTTGTAAAAGCAGGCTTTCTGTACGGCTTCTATGTATTGCCAAATAGGAAGAATGGTCATACCCTGGCAAGGGGTATTGCAGCTTTCTCCTGCGTGCTCCGGTTCATGTTCCATGGTGCCATGTGCCTGTTTTGCAGGCCTGGGGATGGCTGGCAAAAGCCCCACTGCCGGCTACCGCAGAGGTGCATGAGTGCACCGGAACCATGTAATACATCTAAGTGTTAGGAAAAAAAATATGGAACATGTTATGGAACAGGTTACATCTTGTAAGAAGCTAACATACTTTTCAATGGAAAACAGTGATGCCCACATTACTGTGAGCCATGATTTTCCTAGTTTTGAAAAGCTCAGTAACAACTACTTCTTTTTTCCATCACTGCATTTTTCCTGTGATGAAAAATGGCAATTTTTATAGGGTATCTAGGAGGACTTGTGAATCATCAGCCTTCCAGAGGTACAACCACTCCTACACACTGTATAGATAAGCTTTGAAGGGGGGAAAAAAGCAATAATCTCAGTGTGGGTTATACCTGTGCAAAAACGGAGGGGTGAAGGAATAGGGTGAAGACCAGAGAGAGTGAAGAGCAGGTGGGTGTGAGGACTGCACATCCTCTTGGAAGTGGGTGCTTCGTTCTGCTGTAGTCCAGATGCTCATAGATCTCCCAACCTGGTGAAGCAAGACATGCCTTGAAGCAAGATGCTGCTTAATATGAGATTGCTGCCACGTAAGTAAAGTTAAAGTTGGCAGGACATACGCACGTCATGCTTTTGGAGACCCTAGTTCCCAGCTGAACTCATCCATAGGTGAACTAAGAAATGACGGTGAAGCAAGTAATGGTTTTCAGTGTAGCTACAGCTACCCTGCTCTAAGTGTCTTGGTCCCCCTGCAGTCATTTCACATGGGACCAAAACTGAAATTAGGCTGAATGCAGACTAATGCCCTTTTTCTTCATTTATGTCACTTTGGTCACTGCTTTGGCTATCTCAGTTTTCTTTAGCACACCACGAAGACATTTTGGTATATAGACCAATTTTTTCTCCCCCTTTTCTTATCCAGTTTGAGAGTTTTGCTGGGACACCAGTTACGTACCAGTTATGTACACAGGGACAGCTGTACCTTAACAGCCTAACCTTGAACACAGCTACTCTTGGCAGCACGCAGATGTGTGGCTTTCCCTTTCCATCCTTGGGGGTCTGGCTGGGGGTCAGCAGCATCCTTGGGCATCGCTCTTTGAAAATGCTGAGCCCTAAAAAAACCTCATCACTTCCAAGTTCTATTTTTCTAGCTTGTAGCCTCTCTTCTGAAGTTGGGGGGGAGGGGAAATGAAAGAAGAAGAAAAAAAGACTGATTCAGGTTTTGGCAGCTCTCCTCTCAGAGAAGAACATTCCATACTTGCACATGAAAGGGATTTTTTAGCAAACCAGAGCAAAGAGTCAAAATAACAAACACAAACAATGACAAAAAAATTGCCACACTCAGTAGTTTTTCTGACTGCTGCTAGTGGCTTAGTGAGAGGTTGGTTCATTGCCTAATCTTGAGCTCAGAAAAAGACAGTTCATCTTTAAGTTTACAGTGTTATTGGCCCAACTACAGAGGATAAGATTTCCCTTAAGTCTTTGCCCAAGGCCTAATGATGACTCCAAAAATAACAAGTCGCCTTGAGGTTGGAAATGTTGGTTCAGAGAGATTTTGTTCATGTTCCGTAAATGATACACAAATATTCATCCGAGTGGATGGAAAACGCTTAAAAGCTACGTAACATAGTGAACAAGACCAATCCCGAGATGGAAATAATTTACTTAATTCTTTGCAGCACTGCTGTCACATCCAGCCATCTGTTAGCTGGGACGCTGCTGATAATCTATTAAGCAGCTTGAGAGATGAAACCTTCCGAAAGCAGAGATCACAAAGAGTTCACTTATTTCCCTGCAGTAGAAAAGGAAGTGGGTGGGGAAAAGGGATGAAAGGATGAAACACACAGCTCGTACTCTTCTGGCTTCAGGATGAAAGCTTTGCTCTAAAAAAACCCCGGTAATTTCATACTTCCTTAACAAGAAATGGTGTCAAAGATGTGGAGTGAGGAGCAGTCAGAGGTGTTCTGTGCGCCCGATTATCTTCATTCCATGGTAGATTGTAATTTTATTCCAAGAAGTCTTCTCTAGGCCTGTGGATTTGCCAAGTAGCCTGGTCAGGATGCTGAGAATCCTGGGTTTTTAATAGCGGCTACCAGAGCAGTGCGAGAAAAGCAGCAGAAATGGATGCCCCATTGATTTGGGGAGTTACTTGCTCCTGCAGGAAACACCAAAACTCTGCCCCTGGGATTTGGTCACGTACCAGAGGACTTGGTCTCAATGAAACCCATAGCAGTGTTGCCTTTTGTCCTTCCATTTTGGGGGTTTCGTATCATTCAGTATCTCTTTGCAGACTAAAAGAGGGGCATCAAACTTGTCCTTTATACTCTTTGCTTCCTGGTCAATCTCTGTAGCATTTCGGCTATGCAAAAAGGACCTTTTTCTGTTGCACGTACTGCAGATGTGAAAGGATGTCTAAACCCAGTATTCAAACCATAGAAAATTTATAAAGTCAGTGAATACTGATCAGGAATTGAGAAAAAAATTATGTTAGGCTGTTCCTCTGAACTGTAGCTTGAAAAAGAACCTGAAAGGTTTTAACTTACCTCTAAGGTAGTCCGTTTTGTGTAACAGTGGGAGAGCTTTAGTGCTGCAATTGTTAGCATAACTTGTTCAAATATTTCAAGGTCCCACCTCTTTTTATTAATGACATGGAAAAACACTTGAAATTTATCTAATCAAATGCTCACAAGCAGTCATATCGCACGGGCAGCTGAGATAGGCGTGATGAAAACGGAAACCACAGGTTGTTAACGCTGATACAACTTTAGCTCTGCTCCTGCCGGCTGAACTGCAGGCTGGCACGTCGTTCTGTTGAAGCCCCGTTGACCCCCACGATTCCCCCTGGGCTGAGGGGTCCGGCCAGGCCGAACAGCTGGCAGACAAACCTGGGATTCCTTCGGGAAAACACGCACTGAGGGGTTGCAGCAGCCGTGTTCTGGTAAGGAAACAAACAGCCAGATGCTGCTGGAAAGTTGTATTGCAAAGCAAACGCAAAGCCCCCGTGCGTTTATCACGCAGGGGCAGGACAACCCATCGATGGCAAATTCAGCGTTGGCCTGAGTACATGAAAGAGCGGGTAACGCTCCCCCTTCCCTGGCCCTACCCACGCAGTACTGCTTTTCTCAGCAGGTTTTTTTTCCTTCGGGTTGCACATCTGCGTGTCCAGTGAAACAAGCTTCGCAAGGCCGAAGAGTAACGCGGGAACACGGACAGGCGGTGTTTTTGACTTTTAGGTACGGTGCCTCTGGCACAGCTAGAGCAACAGAAAAGCACGGCAGAAACAAACGTGTAACAGCGTCTGGGCCCGGGGCCTGGGCTACAGGACTCAGCATGCTGGTCACCGTTTCCTGCGGGAAATGTCCCATCTTCGAGCGACTCAAACGAGCGCAGCCCAAGGCAGGAACAGTAGCGAGGGAAGGGACGACTGCTGGCCCTTTTCTGAAGTGGTTTTGCAGCGTGAAGTATGCTCAGGAGGTTGAGAGCATTCCTTGCTCCATAATGCCAGCTTTCAAAGCACTTTTAATCAGGTTTCTTACACACAACGATCCCCTCAAGTTTTGCTTCAGTTGTGATCAAAGCAACACCAACTGCCTTGCATGAAAAAGAGCCGCTTTCGTATTTTAACAGCACTGTATTTTATCTCGGCTGCGTTTACTGCTTACAGAAAGTTCACCAAGAACATCGTATTTGAGGAAACAAGCAGCTGTGACCTTCCTGTACCTTCATCTTAAGATCAATATCCCTACATGTTATTCTGCCAAGAACCAGGAGAGGGTGCCATTAAATTTGGCTATCATTTCATGTAGCGGGAGAGCAACCACATCCAGAATGCCTTTCCCTGTTTCTTCCCCCACCATCCCAAGCCCCTTAGCGTCAGGTGCTTTCTAACTCCTGGCTGCAATGGATTTGCCACACTGATCAGCCAAGAGAACAGCGCTGGTGAAAAGCATCTTTCACTTAACTAGTAAAGCTCCTGAATGGGAGCCATCAGAAGTCACGCAAGCGGCAGCACGGTGAAGTTACCCAGGTCCTTCGGGTGAGGAATGCCCCGCAGCTTGCTTTTAACTGTGGCTCTGCCAAGAGAGCCCTTGAAGCCCTTGGACATGAGCTGTGTTGGGTTTAAAACAGGAGGGACCGCCTCTGGGACAGGGAAATGAACAGCGTCACGTAAACCATCGTTCTGGTGCGTCAGGGGTCAGACGTTTGGCAAAACTGGGTGAGTTTGTAAGACTTGCTGCTGTTTTAGGATGAAAATATTTATAAACAAACTACTTATAAAAGGGGGACTATATCCCTTTTCAGCTTTGAACCACAGTCAAAGACTCACAGAACGATTTCGGACCTCTCTCTGCATCAGACCTCATTAGTTTTTAACCCAGATGCAAATGCTACCCACTTAAAATCAGTTTGAATCGTCATTAAAAATATAAGCACCTTCTGAACTGTTACCCAAACCTGAATATTCAAACCTTTTTCTCTCCCTCCCCACGGTTTTTCAAACCCTCCTTTCTCCACCTCAACGGGTTAGCAACTTGAAGCAAGCGCGATGGGAGAAACCCAACAGGAACAAAGAAACGGGAGGAGATGAAGAAGGCACAAGAAGCATCCTCTGTTTTTCAAGTGACTTTCTGCAATTCGTTCAGACAACGGCTCACTCAGAAGTGAAACCCATTGTGTCATCCCATCTTCTGATTTTCCAAGAGAAAAACATACTATAAAAGAATGTAAGCAACTGTGTTAACAGGGACCGAAAGCAGAAAACGGGATAACTATGGGACACGAAGTGATCTTGGCCCAAACTGCGTTCAAAACAGAAAACAACTGTCAGCACACGGATTTGGTGTATTTGTAGACTATTTTAATTTTTAGCTGAGAAACACACAATAGGGTAGAGTTTAAGGCATGCAGTCAGGCATGAAACATCTCTTGCTTGCTTTTTGTGCTCATACCTTCAGTGTAAGTTCTATGAAAAGGAGTAGATCCTATCTTTAATCTCTACATAAAGCAACTCTGAGTACCCACTTACAGCCTGAGGTTCGATGCAATGTTTACAATTGTTCCTGGAATACAGGATTTACTCATAGGGACACTCAGTTCTCTTTCTGTCTGTGTGGTTTGTTCTATGCCACATAGAGAAAATGTCATATATTTCACAAAGTAAGTTTGATCAGTGATAATATCAACAGAAGCAAAACAACCTTTTCCACATATATACATGCTGCAATTACAGACATCTGCTTGCATGGTTTTACTTTGATTGCTCTTTTACTGGAAAATACCGATAACCTAATGGATAGGAAAAAAACCTTTGAGTTCTGCACCTTGCAAGTCTCGTTGCTGGTTTTCTTCTAAAAACAGAAACCAAAACCAGACACCAGACAAAAATAAGACAACCAATGAGGCAATGAACTTTTTACTGCTGAGGCAAAAGAGCAGTTCAAAGATTAAGAATTTTGTGGATTTAGGCACATTATCTGAGAAACATCATAGGTATTGAAATAAACATCACAGGCATCGAGATGCTGCTAAAAAATGCATTTCCATTTGAGTAACTTTTGGTTGGTAGTAGTGTAAAGCACCTTTGTGTCTACTCCTATGGGGCATTTGCTCTTAACAAGCAAATAATACAGTACCTGATAGAGAGCATATTGCCAAGGAAAATGTTGTTTATAAGCAGCGACAAACAAGTATTTTCTCTCTTTAATGCCCTACCATTGTCCATACAGCTTCTGGTTTTATTTTTTATTATTATTTTAAAACACAATAGTCAAAGACTCTTCTCCCTCACTTATGCATTTTTAAAATCAATATGATTAAAAATGAATCTACTGTGCATCCATGTGATGAATGTGGTAAGAGCTCATTCTGCATTTTTCCCATGAAGGTCCCCGTCCTGCATTTTTCTGTATCACTAAGACTTCTGCTGCAATAACTGGGAAGAGACAAATCCCAACTCCTAAAGGTGTTTAAGCAGCCCACTCCCAAGGACTTCAATGGTATCAGAAGTTCCATCCTCTGCTGTGGCAGGTGTTAAGAGTTTGTTATTACAGTGAATTTTCAACAGAGGTAATCCTGAGATTACAAATAGCCGGCCAGTCCAGAACTGGATGGTCCCATTTCCTAGGCCCCATCACAGCAAAAGGATTCATGCACCTGCTTGCTTCGTTGCTATTCAGCGAAACACTGAAATACGCAACTTAAGCATGAGGTCAAATACCACTGAAAATGCCTGAAGTGAGATTGTGACTTCACCATTAAATCTTCTGAGAGCATAAAAGGAAAATGAACTCAGTGCATAAGAATTACATCTTAAAACATGCATACGGAGGCACTGACCTCTTCTTTGATTTCCTAAAAATGAACAGGCCATTTAGCTCTCGGGGAAGAATCAGAACTCCCGTTCCCGCTCTTACATCTAACTAGAGAAGAGCCCATGGAAACAATTTTCTTCACACGTTACCTGCAAGAGTGGCTCAGAGTTCAAAGAAATAATCAAGTCTACCAAGCGAGTCTGCATCCTCAAAAATTACAATCTAGACTTAGTTTTAAAACGTTGATAGCGACAGTAATGTATAAAACATACCTGGCCTTTCTGACAAAAAAAGAACTATAAAATCATCAAAAGCTAACTGTGCCTTTAGATTAGCCAGCACATAAACAAAAGTTCAAGAAAAGCAGTGCAAAAAATGAGAGAGTAAATAATGAGAAAATGTGAAACAGCTAGACTACACACTGCAAAGCTTGTAAATAGAGCATGTAGCTAATATGCTTTCCCAACGTAAAGCTGCAATTTAGTAACACTGCAGTGAATTAATTAAAAAATATACGAACATGTGAAAAACTGTATGCCAAAATGTGCTTTTCAGCTCTGACACAGTCCCAGGATGATATGGAAGGCTTACTGGGAGCATCTTCCCTTACCACCCTGACATTTCGCCTTTGATTGCTCTGGGCAGAAATAAATTCCCCTTCCTCTCAAGCTTGATGTGAGAATGGCTAAACCACAATGTCAACCCCCTGTTCCATTGCAGCTATCCACAGTTACTATTAGGAAAACCTGAAACACTTCTCTGGGGCAAACAAAATCAGGCCAGGTGATTTTAGTAGAAAGATTTTAGTAAAACAAAGCCAGACTTTGTTGGCTGGCCCTTTGCCAAAGTATTCTTGTCGCTCAGAGAAGGATTGCTCAGGAGACCTAGGAGAGACCAGATGCTTCCCAATACTGGCATCTGACACTGATGTTATGCTGACATGCAGGACGTACCCCTGTCAAACTTTGCTGCAATCAGTGTGCCCAGAGTGGGAGATTAACTGTCAGGATTCCTAATGGCTCTTAGAAGTTCTTCAGAGACTCTCTCTATCTTACAGCTTTTGTTCCCAAAGGGAATACAGCTTATTCCATCCTCTGAAGAAGGTGATTGTCTACTGCAAAAAGATGAGGGAAATTTACGAAATGCAGAAATGAAAATCATGAACAGAGAAGTGTTTCGATTCAACAATAAAGGCAAAGCGAAACGGGTATCACCCTGAAAGAACAAAGTTACATGGTAAGGCACTGGATTCTATTGAGCTTAACCCTGAAAGATGCTGTCCCTTCGTGATCCACAAAGTAATGTGAAATGTACTCCTAACAGCTTCTCCCAGAAATTCAGAACGTAAAAGCTGGTCACAAATAAAAATTACAAGGCAAAAATAAAAAAAAACAATCACCCTCTCTCCCATTTCTCACCACCATGATGTCTCACAAAAGAAAATACAGAAATTG
Organism: Scopus umbretta; assembly: GCA_013400535.1. Taxonomy (NCBI): domain Eukaryota; kingdom Metazoa; phylum Chordata; class Aves; order Pelecaniformes; family Scopidae; genus Scopus; species Scopus umbretta. The sequence continues at coordinate 38,775 of VZTL01063187.1, forward strand.
AAAGCATTTTAATTTGTGAACTATGAAATGCAGTTCATGCTATGGAGGAATACCTCAGCCTTTTAGCTAGGAAACAGTCTTTCCATGAGTGTTTGGTTATTAGCTATCATGCAAAAACAATTAGTCGTTCAAGCAATTAAGAAGGTAAGTATCTCCTAAAAAGGTTTTGAGCTTTTCAAGCCCTAAATGCAACTGCTATAAACCTAGACTGTTCCTGAGTGTAATTTAGTTATTGTATCGCCTCTGCTGAAGAGATTCATTGTATCATGTGTTGTAAATTCTCGATGCTCTTTTAGCTGCAGTCTGAGCCTCTGGTGAATTCTCCTCTTGCTCCTCAGACTTCTTATGATTTAGGAATATGTCTGACTTTAAGAAGCGGCTGTAGCTGTCATATTTCATGAGATTGAATATCTGGTAGGAAGGAGAAAAACACAAAAACCAATGACAAAAGTAAAACTAAATCTTAAATGAGAAGGACAGTACATGAATTCTAATGTATTTTTGTTCTGTTAGCGCTAAAGCGATACTAAAAAGCATGACATTAAAACTTCAAACTCGCAAAAGGGGCTGCATGTAGCAAACAATATTGTTAGTTCCACGGTCACTGTTCTGTAATAATGTCCGCATCAGTTTAAGAATCGGATTACGGTTTTCTCAATAGCCAACTTGGAAAACCTCCTACCGAAAAGCGGGAGGTCACGTGCCACGGTCACTAGGTAGGATCTTAGGGCTGATGATCAGGTAACTGCACGTGTGGACAAGCCAGGACATTACCTGGTCCCCTCCCACAGCAGCCTCAGCTCATTATACACGCAGAGCACTGGGTAATTAAGAAAAGCCTCGAAATGAAAACTGAAACTGCAAACTGAATCTAGACTGAAACAACTGATTTAACCAATGTTTCTTAAACTTGCGTCAATCCTCCCAACCTTTTTAGATTACTACACAACCAAATGCCAAGATGGGTCTCAGGCCAGATCAGCAATGTTGTAGGTACCTGCCACAAAAAGCTGATCTGGTACAGATGGACTAAACTTGTGCCATCAGGCTTTGCACTAGCCCAAGACTCACCCTTATTCCCACAACCAGTATACAGCCAGCATGGAAGCATGAAGTCAGCAGTGAGTACAGCTTTTCTCTGCCAGGGCTGGAGTTCAGGCTCGTCCCTCAACACAATTGCTTTCTCTTCTATTTATACCCATTTCAGACAAAAAAGCTAGAACTCATTTGGCATTTTCTGAAAACAAAAGGGTGAGAAGAGGAGCCTGGAATCTGTTCAGGTGTCAAGGTCAATACTATATTTTCCTTGGTCTTGAAACAGAGGGGAAGGAAAAAAGTAAACCTCAAAACTGTAACTGAGGCAAAACCAAAGCCTACATCACCCCCTGCCTATTATTTCACTGGCAGAGCCTCTGTGAGTCTTGCTTCATGACCGAGTACATTTTATGGTACTCACAGTAACTAAATTTCCAAGAGGAAGTTCTGGATTCTGACCTGCATGTGTGGATAACTGGAGCTGTACCTTTATGGGCCTCATTTCTAACCGATAGTACAACCAGGTAATACGACTGTTAGGATGGGGAGGGGGGGGGGGGGGGGA
>VZTL01063187.1:40405-54351 GCA_013400535.1 Scopus umbretta
GGAAATAAAAAAATCTCAAACTGCTTTTTCATTTCACATCCTCAAGGAACCCGGACAAAGGCAAACACACAAAACTTGACTGTTCTTGTCTGTGTGTTTGCTGAAATACCCCCCTTGCAAATAAATTACATGAAGCATTTTACTAACCACTGTCTGTTTACATATTTAAATATTTAAGTTCATGTTTAAAGCAGTGGAAATCTTGGTTTATAAGCTACATATAGGAAGACTAAAAATCCCAAAACACCCTCTTGATGTAGACCCAAATCAATGCAGTTAAGCAAAGTCAAATTATACTTCCCAGTGTTGGCTAACTACAATATAATTAAATTTATCCAACCAGCTCAAGGGAAGAAAAAAAAAAAAAAAATGTAAGGAAGACATCGCCCATTAAAACGTCATAGTCAGTGTTAAGAACTTAGACCCTTCTTGTTCCTGGTATCATTTAAAGCATCTCCCAGAGAGAAAGAGCACTGTAAGATCAAAAGCTTCTGGAGTCTGGTTAGCCAAATGCACAGAACAGATTTTATGATCATGTGCAAAAGAAAAATCCCTCCCCTCCTCTCACCGCCTCTGTGGAGCAGGAACATTTACCCCCTAAGTATTTGGAAATCTACAGATTTCTATGAACGACTAACACCATTCAGCATGAACAGCTGCCTCCAAGCTGTTTGTGTAAGGCCTCCCCCGAGCGCAGCACCGCACCCCACCACTAGCCCCCTTTAAACCAGTAGGTCCCTGGAGAACTGAAGTGCTAGCTACCAGTAGTGCTGCAGACCAGTCTGTGGCCTTCAAGCTCTGCCTTTTTATACTTCAGACACACGGTGCCAGCAGTAGTTAACGCTGTTCTTTAGAGAACAAATGATATCCCTCTTCACAACTTTATAAGGATAGAAAACTAGAGAAGATCATAACTCTTCCTGAACTATTATCTAACAGCAATAAATAGAAGCTTCAAGCAGTGGAAACCTGCAACAAGCCATAAATGCTCTGCATTTGGTTTTAAAAGTTCACAGACTATATTCCCACACCAGTGGGATTCCTCTACCACTGGTCTAGCACGTTTCCAGTTCAGGTATTGCTAATCCCTGGCTGTTCATGTGCATGCTCCCTTGTAAAACGGCAAAACATTGTAACCCCAGTAGTCTCTCCAGCTTCATTCTCAGAATCACCCACCCTGAACTGCAGTGCTTAAATTTACCAGAACATTTTCCCTTCCCCCAGGTCAGAAGTTCTTTCATGAAAAACTTTGCTTCTTCACATGGAAACTGAGTTTCAGACATTTCCACTGCTCATGACTTGGAACCTGCTTGAAAGACAGCAGAGCCTTTGCTCCTCAGACCACTTCAGTTGACCCAGCCAGTGCCCAACTAACGTATTCAGTACCTGATGTGATATGAGTTGAAAGCACTATTTAAATCCACATGCTGTTTCTCCACAAAAGAAAAAAGCCAAGTGGAAAATACAGGTAGTCCTGAGGATAGTACAGAAAATAAAAATAGTACAGACTGCAAGTGCTGGAAAGCCGCTGATAAGAATGACTCACTTCATAACTTATGCTTTAAAATAAACTAAATATCAAGAAAATTTACCACCAAAAGACGTGCCTGCAAAATGTCACCTGATTTCTACCAGACCTCCCAAGATCTATAAGAGAAGGCAAAGCAGATACCAACCCCTCTTTTGTGTATTACAGAAGAGGAGGCTTTTCAGGAAATTGCATTATATTCATATCAATATAAATACCAAAACAAAAGCAAAGCAAAGAATCTTGAGCTCTCAAGGAAACCAGTGGCAACTACAGAAATAAACATCAGCAATGACTCAGTGCAAGTGAATACACAGGAAAACGTAGGCACAAAGTTAGTCAGCTGGGTGATTCTCAAGCTACCGGCAGAGAAACCCAGAGAAAACTTTATCCAGTTTTCCAGGAAAGTCCTGAACGGCAATTAGCACGGTTGCGCTGAGTCTCTTAACTAATTGGCCCTAGTTAGATGGGGCCAAGAACCTGGGGTACAGTGCATCCACCCCCAGAGCGGCTGCATTAATATCCCCAGCACAGCAGCAAGCCAGCTCTGTGCTTACCTATTCAATCCATGCCACAGGTAGCAGTTAGGCAGGTTCCCAACTTCCCTACACTAGCTTGTGCCTAGAAAGCAGAGTCCATTAAAAGCAGACACAAAAACTAAAGAAACTGTGTTCTTGAAGAAAATAACTTTACCTGGTCCTGGAGCTTCTGAAACATGAGAGGGTGAGGTGTCTCCAAAATGGTCTCGTTCAAACGGGACTGCCCTTCAACATTGACTTGGGAGGAAGCTTTACTGGACAGGAAAGTCATGTAAATTTCTTTAGCTTTTTCTTGCATCTGCAAAAGGACATATTTATTTAAAGAATTATTTGCTGTGGGAACGTTCTCTGTATTTGTTAATGTTTTATCGCAGACTGCTCTGGGTCACTAACTTTTTGAGGTACACATCTTAAACCCAAAACATAGTCTGAATTAAAAAAGAAAACAAGTAACAAAGCAAATATACATAGATTCTCTTATTTGTGTATATTCATTTGTACTGGAGGAAAAACATCTCTGCAGGCCAACTCCTGCACTGACATTAGCAGAAGCTACCAGTATTCGGCACTTAGGTTAAACAGCGGGTTGTGATGTTTGAATCTGAGAATCCAATGTAAAACTGCGCTGCATCATCGACTAGGCCTTGTCTTTGCTATTTAGAAGGCTACTTTTACTAACAGATAACCAGCTGCGCAAGGAGCCCAAAGAGAAAAAGCACTGCGGAAACTTACTGCAAGGCAAAACCAAGCAAAATTAGGGCATAATCCATGCTACTGATAGATAACCTTGTCATACTACATGCTTTGTCATAACTACATCTTCACCACAGAGCAGCTCATGTGCAACACTGGCTTCGTGATTAAGAAGACCCAACAAAGTATTTTCTTGGCTAATGGTAAAGATAAGGCTCTCAGGAGCCTCTGAAAGCTGATACACAAGGGTAGGTGTGACTTGCATAAAGCAGTTCGTTAGCATTTGCCCTGATTTCAGCTATCCTGTTTCAGCCGTCTCTTGATAAATCAGTAACAGCGATAACATTGTGACCCTACCTAGCATCTTTAAGCTTCAAAGCACTAAACGAGTGGCCACAATCCCCTGAAATTCAACACGAGCTCCCCCTTGACCAGAAGGTTGGATATGAGAAAACCAGTGGAGCAGAGGAGAGCCGAGCCAGGCAGGAGGCAAGCCTCCCCGCTCAATCTGAATTCTGTGCACTGAAAGCAAGGCCTGCGCAGCAGCAGGCACCGCACGATCAAAAGCAACAGATACTTGTCCACGTTCCCCATTGTACCTTTAATGAGCAACTGCATCTCCAGAGCAGCGCCAACTAAAGTGCTGTGTCTTTGATGGGAAGTGGGCTTGAAGAAGGAAGCACTTAAACCCTTGCCCATGAAGGAGTCACAGAATTTCTTTCATGTTTTACAGCTGAGAATCGACATTTGGGGATAATTAGAAGACAAGCTACATGTGTGTGACAATTTAAAAGGCCTAAAGAGTTAACTCTCTCACTGCTGAAGGGGACACACATTTTCCAGGAGTATTCCTTTTTAAAACGGATTATTCATCTGATGGGTAGAATATCATGTGTCAGGTGCCAATGAAGTGTCACAATGAAGTGTTTTTAACAATTTCCTATCTTTCTAGTTTCATAGATCAGGGAGGACTGGGTCAGCCATGTCTGTTCTAAATGAGCAATTAATCCAATCTGTATTGGGTTTGCACAGCAAGGCTTTGGGAGCTGGGGCAGGGGGGGCTACAGGGGTGGCTTCTGTGAGAAGCTGCTAGAAGCTTCCCCCATGTCCAATGGAGCCAATGCCAGCCAGCTCCAAGACGGACCTGCTGCTGGCCAAGGCTGAGCCCATCAGTGACAGCGGTAGCCCCTCGGGGATAACATCTTTACGAAGGAAGGGAGGGGAGGACCCTGCGTATCTGCAGTCAGAAGAGAGGAGTGAGAACATGCGAGAGGAACGACTCTGCAGATGCCGAGGTCAGGGAAGAAGGAGGGGGAGGAGGTGCTCCAGGTGCCAGAGCAGAGATTCCCCTGCAGCCCATGGTGAAGACCATGGTGAGGCAGGCTGTCCCCCTGCAGCCCACAGAGGTTAACAGCGGAGCAGATCTCCACCTGCAGCCCATGGAGGACCCCACACCAGAGCAGGTGGATGCCCAAAGGAGGCTGTGACCCCATGGGAAGCCCACACTGGAGCAGGCTCCTGGCAGGACCTGTGGCCCCACGGAGAGAGGAGCCCACGCTGGAGCAGGTTTGCTGGCAGGACTTGTGACCCCATGGGGGAGCCACGCTGGAGCAGTCTGCTCCTGAAGGACTGCACCCCGTGGAAGGGACCCACGCTGGAGCAGTTCGTGAAGAACTGCAGCCCATGGGAAGGACCCACGTTGGACAAGTTCATGGAGGACTGTCTCCCGTGGGACAGACCCCACCCTGGAGCAGGGGAAGAGTATGAGGAGCCCTGGCCTGAGGAGGAATGAGCGGCAGACACAACGTGTGATGGACTGACCACAGTCCCCATTCCCTGCCGGGAGTGAAGTTGAACCTGGGAAGATGGGAGAGGCGAGGGCAAAGTATTTTAAGATTTAGTTTTTATTTCTCATTATCCTACTCTGATTTGACTGGTAATAAATTAAACTGATTTCCCCAAGTCAAGTCTGTTTTGCCTGTGACAGTAATTGGCAAGTCATCTCTCCCCGTTCTTATCTCAACTTATTGAGCTTTTCCTTATATTTTCTCTCCCCTGCCAGCTGAGGGGAGTGACAGAGCAGCTTTGGTGGGCACTTGGCTTCCAGCCAGGGTCAACCCACCACACAATCAGAGCTGTGACTGCTTTAACTGGTCAAGTTAACACTCTAATGCAGAGACAGTAAAGGTACCTTTAGCTATTATCGCACGAGCAAGCACAAGTGATTGTACTGTCAGTCCTACCTAAATAACTTTTGAAGCTGCTGTCCAATTTCAACCATATTTAAGAGGGGCAAAGGACTGAGAAATAATTACCCTCCTACTGATTCAATGGAAAAGAGTGGTGAGAGGAAGGAAAGGGAGAGAAAAAGCAGCACGTCACCAAGGGAAACGCTGCAGTATATGTTCAAAAGTTATCTACTCCACTTGAACTGCCAGCACGTACTTAGCTGCCAGCTAATCAATGCTCACATAGCTCCATGTCAGCCACAACACAACGTGCTGCTTGCCCAAGGAACACAGAAGCAAGCTGGGCATGATAGAGAAAGAGTAGAAGGCAGCTTGAGGGGGAACACGAAACTAGAAGCACAGTGAGGAAGTTTAAAGAACATGGCGGGGAACAAGAGGATTGTGTGGGAGGTTGGTGAAATGAGGAGGATGTCTGGATTTTGTGGGGAAGAATGACAAAGAAAGGAAGTGAAAGAGCTGTGGTAGGGAGAGGGGGTTGCTGGAGAGACGCAGGGGACCTGACTTTATAGCAATGGAGAAATGTGGAAATGCACAGCTAAACGTTACAGGTTCTGCTGCACATGGAACAACTGTTATGCTACGGCTATGCTTCAATAGTAGAGCATCAGTTTAACTAGAATAGTTTGGGGTTTTTTTGAAAGAAAGTACAGTTAAAGCTGCCAGTATGTTTATACATCCCCCAGATAATATTCAGGGGGAGCCAGATTCAACTGGAGGAGACAGTGATATTCCCTGTTCAGTGGGTGGCATTCTTTGTTCTGCATCAGCCTGAAACTAATGCCTCGGCACAGGCGACTCTACTGTGGAATTTAAACAACATTTAAACTGGGATCTTGTTCACAGGTGGTTATTAAAGGATTTCTGGCACTTTTCACTGACATCTGTGTGCTCGTCCCAGCATCCGTGCCAAATTCCCATTTGGAGTATGAAGTTCTGTCTACAAAAATCCCCCTCACTATTTCAAGTGGATACAATATTCTTTCCCACTTCCTTTCCGAAGGTCAAATTCAGCTCTCAAGCATGTGTCGCTCCCAAATGAGGTGAATGGAAGTCCCAGATGCTCATCAGAACAAGCTCCAGCAGTTAGCAGCTGTGCAGCATTACCCAGTCCTGCTTTAACCATTGCCACATTGGGAAGTGGCAGAAGAAACTCTTGGATAGGTATACTTTGTTCTGAAATTGTTCTCTACAAAACTTCTCAACATGGGTATTCTGGTGCATTTCAGCCATAGCTGAGAAGATTCCCTGTTGTTTGAAGCATTTATTACAATCTGTAATTTATTTTTAAAGCTCAGCTGCAAGAGAAGAAACATTTAAACCATGTTGTTTATTTCATTAAGAGTCTCAAACACAACAGCATATGACTAACTCCAATAAAATATTTAAAGTTAAATTTTATTCACTTATCCCCACCACTCCCATTTCAATAATTAAATATGTGGCTTAAGATGAGGACCATATGGGTGGCAGCAGAGCTCACTGCTGCAAGCGGACTTGACCTAATTCCTTCCTCAATCTTCACTAAAAATTACGTTTCTATTTTAACTTCAATTTTAGAGGAATATCCTTTTTCTTTTTCTTTTTTTAAAACTAGAGACGTGTCTTAAGCTGAAGGGAGGAGTCTGTGCTTTCCTGCTGCAAGAAGATAGGCTGAACCCAGTCCACCTAAAACCTACCTAGACCAGCAATGTAATCTGCTTGCTGACTAGCTCTGCAGATGCTGAAAACCTCCCCTGCTCCATGAAACCTGCATGCATTTTGTATTAGCTCACCCAAACAGAAAAACAAACACAAACTCATGCAGCAGTCTGGTCTGAACTCCACTTCTGCCTTCTCCTGACTAAGCATTCCCATCACTAGTCTAAAGCCAACACAACAGTCAAGAGCCTGGTTGCTTCTTGCCAGTGCTCCCTCTGGTCCCATGCTCTAGCAATCCTGGCTGCACAGTGGCTCACGTTCAAGAGGAAGGGGACAGACAAGATGTATCTGCACAGCATCTTGCAAGATCTGCCTGTGTTGGCTTGATATGTTAGCTTCTAGGCAGAGCCCACGTGACTGTGGTTAGGGCAACAACTGAATCAAATTTAGTAAGTCTTGAGGAAAGGCCCAGGATATTTTCTTAGAATGGCACTCATGTGGTTAGACAGTTTGCAATCAACAGAAAGCAGGAGCAGAGTGAGCCTGCATCTACCTGCGAAGACCAGAGGGAAGGACAGAACATTTACTGAGCCAACCACCCTCATGGTATACCAGCCTATACAAAACCAAACACTGCTCCAGGCTGACACAGAAGAGGTGACAATAACGCTAGGCACAATGGGTACTTAATCCACTGGCCAGGTGGTGACCTTTGTGCAAGTTTAAAGCAACCAAGGAAAACCCCATGCTAACACTCTCATGTCAAATAATGAAAAGTTTATCTTATACTTTAAAAATAGGGGAAAAAAAAAAAATCCCATTCAATCCGGTGTGCATTGAAATCAGCTTCATCCAACCAAAAGTCTAAGTGTCTATGAGCTAATTTCTGTGGTAAACCAGTTTTAATGAGAAGCAGGTTATTAAACAAGTAAAAAGTTGTTTTTAGAATACTTTCCTCACATTAGATAGATACAAAGCGATTTCTGCAAGAGTCACTTTCAGAAGATGAATTCATGCTTCATGCCAGCATAAACACTGGAAGGATTTCTATTTTTAGTGTTTTTTCTAGCTTTGTAAATTATCTAAACAAAGCCATCCATAAGGAGTAGCTATAAAAACTTACTGTAAGTCTGTATCGTTCTAAAGCGCATTTATTCTAGCCAGCTGTAATAGCTTTGGCAGTACTGGACTCCAGATTGACTATACTGTGTAATGATTGGAACTGAATAATTAAGCTAAATAGAACCTAGTTAAGTCTCCATCCATTCATTTAGCAATTGATTCAATAATTCACTAAGCTACTATCTCTATACATCAGTTTTCAATCCTAAAATAACCAAAAAGATGGAAATTATTTAGCAAGGGAAAACACGATTATTATCCCATTGCAAAACGTGGGACCTTACAGAAGGATTTTCCACCTTCATTTCCATTTTAAAATGCAGTTTGATACCTGTCCAAGGGGTATCAAGAAAAGGCCACGCACCTCTTGGCAAGGACACTGTCCGATGTCATACGATATACAAAGGAAAAATATCTGCCCTGTACAAAGCAAAGGGTTCTTCCTATTTGGTCGTGGACTGTTACGCTGGCCTCTACTTCACCAGCTCAGAAAGCAAATGTTTTTAATGGAGTAGGGAGATGAAGAATACCTAGATCCCCAGCCCAGCATACCGAACATACCAGCCAAGATGCTGTATGGACATCTGGGGACGAAAGAGAGGAAACGCTTTGTCACAAACTGACAACAATGAGATCCGCAGCTTGTGCCGAAGCAGGGCCAGGTCACTGGGACTGACGGTACCACGCTTGCCCAGGCAGGAGGTGGCTTCCAGGGCAACCTGGACAGGCTGCCGTTGAAACGCTCCTTACAGGCAAGGGGAGAGGAGGACTCCCGGCCTCACTCCAGCTACTGATACTGCTGCCATCACAGCCGCATCTAGCACAGTTCCCTCTTGCATCCCATCTCATTTACTTTATTTCTCTTTCTGCCTTACCTCTTACAGAAAACTAGCCTTATTAGTTGTTCTTTTCTGAAGACTATCTGTACGCATGGACCTTAATGAGGGAAGGAAGCAGCTAACTACAAAAGCTGAAATAGTGCTTAAATATTACAAAGCATGCAGTCAAACTGAACATATTCCTCTTCTTGCAAAAATAATTATTTTTGTATTTTTTATGGATTTCTCAACACCAAAAATATTCACAACTGAAGAAAGCAATTTATTTTGAGGGGAATACTTTTTCAGTGCAAGATAGAGAATATTTACAGAAAGTAAACTCCCCTTGCAAAAATACGTCTTGTTGAAAATCCAGGGATTTTTTTTGTTGTTGTTGTTGTTGAAAATCTGCTGGGGAAACAGCTTCAGCTGACAATATTTGACTGACCTGACGAGACGAATCACATGTGAAAAGCTTAAAGGTAGGATTTCAAAAAAAGGGCTTATGGGATTTAGGAGTCTGACTCTCAAGGACAGTGATGCTCAACCGGAGTTTTAAAACTACTTCATTTCACACTCACAGAATCCTCGTCTCAAAGATCAAAGGAATTTGGAATTTCTCAAAAAAAAAAAACCAAAACAAAACAAAAATAAACTCACAAAAACTTTTTCAGAAACAAGCAAACAAAACACGGTATGTATTTTAGTTCTGATTCTATAGGCTTCAAAGCCTAAATGTGAAAGTGGATCCTGTATTCCTGGTGGATCTAAATGCAGACCAAGATCCAAGCAGTGGAAAAAACTTACTGGAGGTGGCCGATTGAAAAATGTCCAATAGAATATTTTCTACTAGAAAAATACAGCTTTCATGAAAATGAAAATGCTCTGCAGGTGTATATCAATGTGAATAAATATTTAAACAAAAAAAGTCTAACTGGACTCTCAATTTCTTGTTTTGTAACTTCTCGTTTGATAAGGCAAAACTTTTCATTTAGTATTGTAAAACATCATGTTTGCACTGTTTGTTATTTTTATGTTCCACTGAAATATTATAATGGTGTATACTTTCATATAATAGACGATATGCTTTAAAAAAAGTCCTGAATGAAACGTCTCTACATTTTCAAGCAAGATGACGCAACATCACTGAATTAAACCTTTTGCTATTCCCAAGCAAAACCAAAAAGTTCCGAGTTTTCAAAATATGGGAAACTTGACAATTTCAGCATTTTGTTTTGATTTGAAATGGAACCAGCTTTGTTTCCAAATAATTCCACCACCGTGATTTCAGTGCAATTTCTTCAAATATATTTATTTGCACGAACATGAGGCATGTTATGCAACAGAAACGTTATCGCTCCAGCTCCGCTACGGAAACACTGTTGACAAGTAAAATTTATTTAGGAAACATACCTGTGTTTTTCCCTGTGTCTTCTTAAATTCTTCACATGCTAGCCAGAACAAAACGTTTTCTTCACTAAATTCTTTCTTTAAAAATTCCTAGGGAAAAGAAAAACAAACCAACAAACAAAGGTTAGGATCCAATTTCTCAATTGTTTTTCTCTCTTCCTACTATAGCTATTAAAATTACAAGCTGGCTACAGCTAGCTTTACCACTGCATGAGTTTACATAATACAGTGTAAGAGAACCACTGCATTAGTGCATTTGCACACTACCAAGACACAAATGAACAATCATATATCCAGCACTTTGAAAGCACATTCCAGGAGAATGATGAGCTACATTTAATCTCAGAGCATATCAGTAACTAAGAAGAAGAGTTTATTCAGTCTCCCTTAAGTAACTCGAGCAATTTTACAGTCATTACTCAAAAAGAAATCCAAAAATATAGGAATTTGTTAGCAGGTGAGTATAATGAACTATTTTAATGAGACACAGATCACTTGAGATTCTAATCTAGTATCTTTCTGATTTTTTTAATGAGTAAAATCTCTACAAATAAAAGTGTTTCTAAACATGATCATCAGTGGCAATAAACTCACTTAAGTAAACTAAAACAGAAGATGTATTTGCATTCTCTAGACAGTGTTTAATCAAAGCACATTCCTCCAAAAGTGCACCATGTTTTAAAATGGGGAAAAAATGTACATTAAATTTCTTTATAAAACATAACGACGGAAATATTTATAGCTCTGAGATCATCAGTTTTCCCTTTCAAGTGCTAGAAAACAGAGATTAAGTAATGCCAAGAATTAAATAGCACCAAAACTACTCTTTTTTTTCTTTTAAGAAGTCTAAATCACAGAGGTTTGCAATTCCAGTTTACACCACACTTCAAACCAGTCTGGCAGGAAACCATTTTATCCCAGTACATTTTATCAGTGCTTGGTATGGCAAAACCACACTCAGGTAGGTAGTTCCTATTCCTACAGCTAATAGAGCAAGGAGGCCTTGGCCTTGAAAAACCAGCTCGCCACCCTCACCTAATTAAGCCTCAAGCCTGCGTTTTGGCCTGCACAAGCCCACACTTTGTAGTAAACTTAAAGGGAATTCTTTGCAGTACAGCTGCTGCAACACAGAATAAGAGCCACACAGAGTTATCAGGCCTGGGAGCTGTTAGTGGGAACTCATTGCTTCAGTAAGGACAACGTATGAGAATAAAGAGCGCGGGATCTGTCCTCAGTGATAAATAATGCTTGGCAAGAGAGATCAGTGGCTCAAGGACTGTAGTTTATCCAATATTAACTCGTTAATCCTTGCAACGGCCAACAGATCCGATTAGAAAGATGCATCCCAAAGTCTTCATGTGCCTTACGAGAGCAAGCTGCAGCGGGCAAAAGGCACGACGTCAGCAGCTCAGCAAATGCCACAGCTCCGACTCTGCCACCTCTGCCCAGGGTACATATCTAGAAGGCACACGTCTGTGTGCTTACAGCACTGGCACAGCTGCACCGTTTACGCTGAGACTCATTCAGCTTTAAAACCTAATTTCAGTTTATAAAAATATCCATAGTTAATATAGCAACCCTAAATCGTTTCACTCCTTCTGGATCTTCGAGGAGGTTCTCCAGCGATGTAGCCCATTTTGAGGTTCCTTTCAAGGTTTGGTGGCTGCTGCTTGGGTGACCCTCGCTGTCATTTATCTCTGGAAAAAAAATGAAAAAAAAAAATGCCATCTTCGTTAGAAGCAATGAATGTCACATGCATTTCTTCCCTGTTGCCCTTACACCCTTGGATTACAGCTGCTCTCTTTAAAGGAAACACCGTAAAACTGAAAATAAGCACACACACACATTTGAATTCTGCTTTGCCTGTAAGGAGGCAAAAATGCCTTGCAGTTAGATAATTCATGAGCATGCAAGTAGGCACTGTCACTGTTTTATAGGAGTTCGAGCACCTTTTGCACGTGGAACACACTGACCGCAACCTGCATAGTAAAAGGACCATTTGCCTTTTGTTCTGGCACTGGCAATGACATTGGCTCCTATAAAGCAAATCCTGGTCAGTCACACACATGAAATTTATTTTGAAGGAAAGAATCATCACTGAAGGTTGTGAAATGGCAAAGAGAGAAAGAAAAATAATGCTTTGTTTAGCGGGAGAACAAGTCCAATATGTTAACCCAGTCTAAGGGAGGAAAGACAGCTGGCAGAGAAGCCTCATTCCAGCTGAATCGACCTGCGATCGGGCAAGCGGTATTTGGGTGTTTTTTCTGTTTGCTTGTTTGTTTCCAAGTCCACTGAAATTCTGCTTTTATAAGGTGTACTGGACTGTACCCACATCCTATCTGCCAGCCAGCCTTCTCACAGCCGGGAGAGATATACATTTTTGAATTTTTCTGTCCCAGGGACAAGTACGTTACATCCAAGGCTGGTGATGCCAAAAAAATTGTTTGCTGGCTACCCATCAGAAAACCTATTACTTGGGAAGACTCCAGGCATTTTACTGCTGATCTGAAGAACTCCAACACAGACATAAAGCGTTTGGCCAGCGCTTTCCTCTCACACACGAAACGCCCAGGGAAGACAGCAGGAGTGCAGGCCATGAGGAGTCAGGCTAAGAGCTCCCTTCAGGACACTAAACACTGGAGACGTGCACAAAACTCTTCCTGTAATCAATACAGCTTCTATTTATTTTTATAACCCCTTCCTTTCTCCCTACCAACTTATTGGAAATATGGATCTTAGTAACTTCTGCTTAAGCTCTGTTAAAAAACCCTTCCTCCACCATGAAACTAAACCTCAGCAAGTATCTCAAAAAACTATCTATGCAGAGCTATACTATCAGATGTCTTTTTCGGCTGGGAGCTAGAATGATAAACACTGAGGTTAAAGCCCCACAAAATTCTAGCACGACAGCAAAGCCTACCAAGGTTTGGTTGGTAGAGACACATAGAGTCTATTTGTTTTTCTAACAGTGAGATGGACCACTGGTTTAAATGAATGAACATCTCCTCCCTTGATAGGAGTGGGTTTTTTCATACAGGAGAAACTACAAGGCTGGAAAAGAGGTAAACTTTCTGGAGCTGTGGATTCCATACCCATTGCCTAATACTGAGAGATCTACACTCACACCCCAAGTAAATACAGATGTAAAAGAAAGGAACACATCTAAAACGATAGAGCAAATGGTCACTACAGGCTACGTTTTTCATGTGTAAGTCCTGTCTCTCCTTTGCCTGTCCTGCTCTCACTCTAGGATGCAGTTACAGCACAGCCTGAAATTTCCTACACAACGAACGCATGACTGTATGCCTGCACAAAACCTTTCAGGATCCAAGATCATAACCGATTTGGGTAAGGACTGTGACAGATTGGTCTCCAAAGCAGCAAGTATACCTACAGCCCTGTATAAGAAACACACAGTCTGTCAGTGAAAGCTCCAGAGCCAGAACCTGAGGATTGTCTCCAAACCACTGCTGCAGACTTCATATATGACACGAGTACAGCGAGTTAACTGTGCCTTGGTTTCTCCTCCCCTCATGCAAAAGGATGTGGTTCTTGATTATCACTTGCAAAATTTATTTCAGGAACCTGACTCAAAGTATCTGGGCGTCTAATCTCAGTAAAATCCGTGAGACTTAAGTGGGAATAGCCAAGTACATGGGAGAAGAACAGTTAACCTCTGAGGAGCTCGAATCTCTTGTTATGATCACTCTCACCTGCAAGCAGAATGGCAGCTCAGTGTGTACAGATGCCAGCGGCCTGAAGAACCAGGCCATTCCCTTATGTGATATATGATTTAGCACCAAACATAGGGGAGTGAGATTTTATTTCTAGTGTTTCTTTTCGAGCCAAATTTTAAGTGGACATTAATGATTACTTTGAAAACCATGTGTTTCAATGAGCCAATGCAATACAGGGCAGACCCAGTGCCATGAGAGCCAAAAAAAAAAAA
>VZTL01063190.1:0-15264 GCA_013400535.1 Scopus umbretta
GTAGAATACTTCATCTACCTCTGAAACTTATTCATCTACCTCTGAACTTATTGAAAATAATTTAGCAGGAAGATTATTAAGACATGTTCTAGCATTTTGTGACCATTAATTAGCTTATACAAACCATGTCATTTTCTGTTTCCTAAGACAAAAAGCAAAGCAACGCAAAGCCAAAGGAAGCCATCTCCCCTCCTGAGGGTGTATTAAAAAAGGGACAGGAGAGTAATGCTGACCCTTAAAAACCAGTAAAATAAGTGACTACACAGATCCCTGCATTTTTAGAAACAGGTTGTTATAAATTTTGCTTGTTCTTAATCCTCAAACCACTGATTCAAGTTTTAGAACAAAAGCTTTTGACAGTAGCATAGAGAAGTTTGCCTAATCATACCTCATTAATATACTGCTACACAGTAGCAATGAAAAAAAAAAAATCACCCCAAAAGCCAATACCAGTCACCATATAGTGCCAGAAACCAGACTAAACAGTCAGACGGCCTGGTCCCCAGGATGCAGGATGTCCACCCCTGCTTTAAAGCCTTATTCATGGCATCCTTTTGTTCCAGTAAACTGCAAGAGCATTTCACAGGAGGCCACTTCTCTACCAGAACACTTGAAGTCATGATGCAAACCATGGAAACTAAGCACATGAATCCAAAGGAGAGTCCACTAAACAAAACAAATAGATATACTTAAAAATGACACCTCCTGTAGGGCTACAAACAAAGCTGTAACTTGTGGTAGCAGCAGGTAGGAAAACAGAGGTAACAGCAGGGAGTTGGGAGGAGCCTTCTGGAGGTATCATGAAAAATCACCGGTCTACAAAAATTACAGTGAAACAGCATGCTTCTGAATTTCAGCAAGAGTTTTATGCAGATAGGGATTTACTTTTTCTGCACCTGCTGTCAGTACGCATTAGACCATAAACACCAGCAAACATTGATTAAGCATAGTACCCAAATGAAACATTACACAAAAAAGGAAGGAAGCATCTCAGGAACTCTAGAACATCAAAGACAAATAACTCATCCCACAGCAATTTAAGGCAGTAAGTCATTGTAGACTCATAGCTGCTTATCAAACTCAACTATGTTGAAAGTTTTGTAGATTATTTTTTTTTTTGTAAATGTAACCCAACTTTTTTGTTTAACAACTCCCAGAGATCAGTAGTCATCAGCCCCAATAAAACTATGGAAATCAGACTACTGGTCAGCTGCATGAAGGGGTAGTTCCTATACTGCAGCTCTCTGGAGAAAATATGCAAAAAAGGCACTTCCCTGGTAGCAGGGACTGGAAGCACGGCAGAGGAAAGACCAGCAGAAAGCCATTTTACCCTGGGATCAACAGGCTAAAATATGACTCCTCTACTTCTTACCCAAATGTTTGCTGCTTGGAAGTGTTCCAGGACAATACAAGTATCAGGAATCCAACTGTCCTCCATGCTCTTGTCTCACTATTGAGCATAAGCAGCCAGAATCTGGTCAGTAGTATTTAAAACAGTGTGGCAGAGAGAAAGGCATGACAGTTAGAGATAAACATGAAAAATCTGAACAGCCATAACATCTCTTTCTCCCAGTGGAACAGACTTACCCAAAACTAGACCTCTAATATGCAGTGACCATTTTCTCTCCAATATCAGAAATGGTTCATAAATAACTGCAAGATGCATGTGTCATTTTTGGCATGATTTAATCCATGTTTCAGCTGTTATTTTCAACAGCACAGAGCACTATAAGTAAAGGTTACCTGTAACATATTGAAGGGCTTGTTTCTGCATGTTAACAACATATGGGGGGAGGGGTTTATTATGCAGACACACTTAGTTACAGGTGAGATTCAATGAATAATAAAAATGTTAACACATTGCTCCAATAAAAGAAATATGTGTCATGGGGCTTGATTGCTGAATGCCTCTGTGACTCCAGAGAATCTTGAAGTTAATGGCATGTACAGGGATCAGGCCTTTTCTGTTTCCTGAGGACAGAGATCCTGATTGCCCCTGCAATGATGCCCACCTTAGCTGTATGTCACAGTGAGGCAATTTAGTTAAACACAGACTCTCTTCAGTGCTAGGACAAGTGCTCCAAATATCATACTACAATCTGCTAACTATCTGCAATCATTGTGAGGCTTAATGAGCCTGGGCGGATGAACTAGCCATCCACATCTGTGTGTACCTGACTTACCAGTGATCACTGACTTCTCTTCAGGCTGAGCTTTAATGGATCTTCACAAGTAATTCCAACATAGTTTTCATCCATCTCAGCTGGTCCATAGCAAAGCAGTAACAATGCTGGAAATTCTTTAAATTCCTCAGAGCAGATTCCTCTTAGCCCACATATAAATGATGGAGAATGTTTAACCTTAAAGAAGGTCAACTGGAAAGTTTTGGGAAGGAAAACTGCACATGTAGGGAGTTCATGGTAAAATGGGAAGAAAAAAGAAGTTATAATTTGACTTTTAAACCTTATTATGTACTGATGAAGTGTGTAACTTTTAAATCACATTTGTAATTCCCTGCAAAGCTGACTAATATACTATGGCTCTTTGTAAAGTGAAAGACAGCATCTGAGCTGAACATTTTGATTTGCAGTATTTTAATGTTTTTCCACACTACATAACAAACATGAAGCTTACCTATCACCAATGTTTCAGTTCTGTCTTCTCATATGCAGACACATTTTATACACCTATCACTTTGTTACCCAGCTTTGTTTGCAGAAAGCAGGAAGAGAAGTAACATTTATCATAGTAATTATCCATTTAGCCAGGCCATTTTTCTCTTGAAAATAGGTTCTCAAGCACCTACTGCAATTCTGTTACTGCAGTATGTCACAGCTGAACACCTGGCCTTACTAGACTTATTCAGGCTAAATGCCATTTGATAAGCCTTTCGAGCAAAATGAATTGTATACATTGATGCAGTGAAATTGATTTTACTTTAATTTACCTAACTCATAATTAAGAATATAGTCTGTTTTTCTTTTTGCATTATGAAAGCTTTGATAGGCAATATAGTGAGGTCCCAGTAACTGGATATTATTAAGGAGAAGACATTACCTCTGTGTTCAAATGACAGTCATTCATTTCAGTGCTCCTAAAAATATCAGGTGGTCTGATGCTTAGGGACTTGACCATCACCTTATTTAAAAGCAAAATAAATTGAATTTCTTCTGTTCAAGTTTTTTTTTTTTTTATCTTTTTTTTTTTTTTTTTTTTTTTTTTCTGTCAACATGAATTAGTAGTCCTTATTTAGTTCCAAAGCGGGGACAAAATAAATATTGAAGTGCCAGTACCCAGGAGCAAGGAGATACAGTCCAGCCAATGGTAACTTTTTTAAAAAGTATACTTTGAAGTAAAAAAGCTGAGGCATTTTTAAGATCTCTTTCTTAAATAACCACTGGGAAGTTTGGATGTATATACTACAGGACCAGTTATTCCAAGCAAAAAGATTCAGTACACAAAAAGCCCAGAGGGGACCCTGCTAGCTTTGATGGTGGTTGGAAACTCATTACTGCCTGAGATAGCTGATCAATTCTGATAGCAAGAGACTTTTTAGATGAAGGTAGGGCCAATTTATGAACTGCTGTTGCGCACCATTTTAAATAATAACCCCCACGACAAGGGCTGTAACTTCTGTGTTCTAGAGAGCACTGAGGATGCCCCTGGGGCTCAGCAAGGAAGGAGAGGAATATATGGAGCCCTCAGCTCCAGCTATATCACTGAGCATAGAGGGTACTCTCAGCACAGATACAACCCTTACTTATTCAAATCTGTACACTGCGTATACACTCTGATAGGAATCTACTCTTTTTACTCATCCACAGAGCAAACTTGTCAAATTCTTGCAAATTGGGAAGAGTCATCACAACAGGCTTTTAAAGCATTATTGTTTTGCAGGCAGTCCTATGCTTCACACAT
The DNA here is from genome assembly GCA_013400535.1 of Scopus umbretta. Classification (NCBI taxonomy): domain Eukaryota; kingdom Metazoa; phylum Chordata; class Aves; order Pelecaniformes; family Scopidae; genus Scopus; species Scopus umbretta. Next base: position 3,919 of record VZTL01063190.1, read on the forward strand.
TCATTAGTGCCATACCCTGGCTCCTCACTCTCTTGCTGCAAGATCTGTGACCAAGGACTCACAGGAAAGCTTCTGTGCTTCAGTGAGGAGAAAAAAGAAGGTGGAAAGCCCTTGTGCCACCCAGTTCCCTAGCACTGGGAGAATGTGATAGAGGGAATAGGGACCTGGAAAAAACACTTTTGAGCCTGTGCTTGTTTTGGCTGGGATAGAGTTAATTTTCTTCATAGCACGGGGCTACGTTTTGGATTTGTGCTGAAAACAGTGTTGACAATGCAAAGATGTTTTTGTTACTGCTAAGCAGCGCTTACACAGAGTCAAGGCCTTTTCTGCTTTTCACCCCACCAGGGAGTAGCCTCGGGGTGCACAAGAAGTTGGGAGGGGACGCAGCTGGGACACCTGACCCCAGCTGAACAGAGGGGTATTCTACACCATACGACATCATGCTCAGAAATGTAAAGATGGCAGAAGAAGGAGGGAAGGAGAGACATTCTAAGTGGTGTTTGTCTTCCCAAGTAACTGTTAGACGTGATGGAGCCCTGCTGTCCTGGAGGTGGCTGTACACCTGTCTGCCGATGGGAAGCAGTGAATGAATTCCTTGTTTTGATTTGCTTGCTCACGTGGCTTTTGCTTTACCTATTGAACTGTCTTTGTCTCAACCCACGAGTTTTCTTGTTTTAGTCTTCTGATTCTCTTTCCCATCCCACCAGGGGGGAGTAAGCAAGCAGCTGTGTGGGGCTTTGTTGCCATCTAGGCTTAAGCCATGACAGAGCCTAATACACATTTGTATCTGTAATAGAGATTCTTTAGTCTATACACAAAGATCACAGTTTAGAATAGCTGAGGCCAATAAATTCTATGTACTTTAATGTTTTGTCATATTTACTGTTATAAAACATGAAAAATAGAAGTATTAACCAAAAAAATGCAGTGGAAGTGGACACAAAAAGAAGCCAGAGGGAATGGGAAGGAAGGGAAGAGAGAAATCAAAGCTGCTTACAGACATTTGCACTTTTAAAATCCAGCTCCGGAAAGGGGAAAGGGAAAGGAGGTTTAGGCTAGAGAGATATAAATCCAAGTAAGAACAGGAAGGCAGGTTTAACGAGGAGAGACGAGAGAGAGCAGGCAAACCTCAACAGCCCTAAAGGGAGCCATAGCTAACAAAGGGACAGAGGAGATGTGTGCACTGAAGCTGATTTAGGGGAGGTCAGTGCTAACAGCTGGGGACTAAGCTTGCGGTTTCCTAAACTAAGTCACTGGTGCATCTAGGAAGGATCTTGTTATTAAATCCTATCTATGTCTATCTTTAAATGCTTTTCTTTTACAACTGTGTTTATAAACGCATACAACAGCAGTCCAGACAAAATAATACAGGTGTCAGCGCATCAGACTGTAATCCCAAGGAAGATTAAGGGCTCTCAGTCTGACGGATTGTATTGGTTAAGTCACATTGTCAATGTCACTTAAAGCAGCTACACATGACCACAGGTGTGCCCAGGCCTACAGGACTGACATCTCATTCCTGACCTAAGATCCCCCAGCTCCATGCCTCCAGGCTTCCTGGTCCCTACTGTGGAACTGGCACATGGAGACTGAAAATCCTGAGGTTTTCCCTGACCTTCCAGAGCGGCAAGACTCACCTCTGCAGGGGAGCCCGCTGCTGGTTGCTCCACATGCTGAGGACGGTGAAGTCACATGCAGAGGTGCTGATCTTTCTTCTCCAGCCCTGAAAATCCCTGAAAGACAGAAGGAACACAACTGTGACCATAGTTATATGCAACCACCATGATATATGTAATATGCTGTATGTTTGGAGTCCCATCTCTCAGCAGCACTTCCGGTGTCAAGGATCAAATGGTGGGACAGAAGAACAACTTGGCCCTCCATCCTCCAGAATACCCAACCTGGTACAGTTTGCGGAGGGAGATCTAAACCTGTTTTCCTGGGCTTGCTCACACTCTGTCTATCTCAACCGCAGCAAGAATGAAGCAACACAGCTGTCCAGCAAGTTCAGTGTGCTGCATGTTAATTGACTTAAGAAAGACAAGCCTTTTCTATTAACACCTCATCATGGAAAGTCATAGGTTGTGCGTGATGCATAATGACTTTGCAAGAGGTATTTGGTATAGAGGGGTGCAGAGGCAGATGGGATAACTTACCAGCTCTGCTGTGCTCCTGCCAAAACACAGTATGAACATGACTGGCCCGAGACTGAAAGCATGAAAATTAAGTCAGAGGACCAAAGAGAAGGCTATGGCAGAGCTCAGCCTTGCTGTGGCCTGGGAATGACAGGAATGCTCAGGGGTAGCAAATGGAGAAAAAAGACAAATGTTATTATGTAAAAATAGATTCTCTTAAACTTAGACTCTCTTTCCTCACCATTACATTCCTCTGAGGTCTCACTTGCCTCAAACATTGGATCCCTTGAGTCTAGAGAGACTAGAGAGACTCCCCATGTTGAGAGCTGTGGGACACATGCAAGAACAGCCAGCCACAGCTCCTTCCTGCACAGCAGCAGATCCAGTGGGTTGTGGAGGCCTTTGATGCTTTATGTACAAACACAGAGTGGTGCCATTCAAAACCCAAAAATTTCCATGGAGCCACCAAAAGCAATACCAATGCAAACAGCAACTGTGCACTTGTTTGTACTGGATTAAGAGCAAAAGGGTTTGGTATAAACCTCCCTAGCCATTTAGTCAAAGCAGTACAGTTCCCCCATTTTATGTTGTTTGCTCAATATTTGCAAATCTGTGTGTCCACACTAGTAGGAAAGAAAGATTTTTGTTGCTGTTGATCGACCAGTTTGGAGGCTTTTCACTTCTCCTGCAGCCAAGCATTTCTATAAAGCCAAACCTACTGTCCTATATTCTAAAATAAAACAGATATAAAAGCTTATATAAAAAATCTCCCATACAGACAGACCATGACCTCTTCTTTGCACTCCCTTCCCTCTGATGCAGGAAGGCTCTAGCACTGCAGGAGCTAATACCATAAACACATGCACTTTTCATAGTGCATTTGAAGAATTTGGAAAGATACACCGATTGTGACTCCCTTATACAAAGTTTGGTTTGCACATCACTTCCTCCACCGCATGTACCAGCGCTGACAGACCCTCCACAGCAGCTTCATATCCACTGTTTCATGTAACTTTAATGAAAACTTGCGAGGCTTGTTAGGCAAACGCAGCATAGCCCAGCAGGCTGTAGCACTCTGCCAGTGCTGCCCTACCCCTCAAATCGTGACAAGCAACTTAAAGGGTTATGCTAAGCGTATATTCAAAATAAAGCAACTCACTTCAAAGAAACTGCTTTCCTCTCTTCCCCACTAGTCCCATCCATTTCCTAAGGACAAGAAAGAGCTTTTCAGCAGGCTGTGTGGTATTTGGATGCAGTTGCAGTATAGCTTATATAGGAGACATGCACTGTGCTCTTTCACCCAGCTTCTCCTTCAGTGCTGTCTTTAAATTTTTAATAAAAACCATGTTGAAGGTACGTGCTTCCCCTTTCTGAATGTAAAATGTATTTATCATTTTGTAGTTATGGAGATAGAATATGGATGCACATCTGCTACTTCTCCAAAAAAGAGACTGGCATGAAGATGTTAAATACTATTCCTGCCTGGAGAGACCAGAGAAGGCACAAAAGCTCTTTTTTCCCTGTAGTGTTTGTTGCCCTGAAATGACACTCTGAGACCTCTTCTCCTAAATACACAGGGACCAAACATAGTCCTATACTTTGTGTAATATTTTAAACGGTAGCAAAATGAGGATAAAACTTTGTCAAATCTGAATAATAGCATTATACATACACTTTACTCAGGTGTAATTGATTCCAGAAAGGGCAGGTTGATGAATACGATTCTCAGTAATTTTAATCAGGTGAAATTACAGAGGCATGAACATGAATCAGCACCATATGCTGATAGGTTTTTGTTATTTCATTAGGAGCCAGATGTTTCTGTCTCTGCATAATATTTATTATAGGACCATTTTAGCATTCTTTTTTCAGACAAATAAAAATTTTCATTTCAGGAGGTTATAGAAGAGCTCTAGTTATAAGCTTAATTCATTCTTCCAACTGTGTAAAGTTCCTAACTGATATAAATTTGGAACAACAAATCTGAGTTTCAGTGATGTCATTTGGGGAGCAACAAAAATGCAAAAGCAGCCTCGCATTGAGCCTGTAGGTTTGCTGTGATCCCTGCAAAAGATTGGACTGAAATACAGGCTGGACTGCAAACAAAACTGATTATAAAAGTCACCTAACCGCACTAACACAATTTTAGCTTAATTGTATTGAAAGTTGTCCTGGTTTCAGCTTANCAAAGTGAATACACAAGCAGAAAATTTTCTCATTTGCACGAGAAGCTACTGGCACAAACCACTTTTTTTAAACTGATGTAATGTATGCACACATACATCTGCAGGTGCTGAGGTATCTCTACTTGTGCAACAACATATAAACTCACATAATCTCATTGTAGACCAAGTTCTGGGGTATTCAGAGATTTCCATTCAAACAGGAAAGTTGGCTAAAAATTTGGTTCACTCAGTTTGCAGATTAGTTCTCTTTTTGTCCTTAGGAACTTGGTTTCGTTAGGTTTCTGATGTAAGCTCATACTTACAGACTCTTGCAAAAACTCAGTTAACTCTCTGTGGTGATAAATTTCACCAAGTTGGTTTGTTGGTTTGGTTTTTTTTCTGATTGGCTGTTTGCAGCAAATAATGGTGCCAGCAGCACCCTTCCCACCTCAGCCCTCATACTGTTTGCCAAAAACCCCTTTCCCTTCATTCCCTTCTGTCCTCAGCCTTGTCTTGCTCCTTTTTTTTGTACTCTTCTCTGAGAATGTAACTAATTATCCCACTTTAAAAAAGCCCCAGTAATCCATCCAAGCATTCTATATCCTTGTAGCGCTTCTTATTCCATCTTTTTGGACTGCAAGCTCAGTGGGACGCCCATTATATTTGTACAGGAACCATCATTCTATGACTTGGTGCTACAAATACCACAAGCACCAGTAGGTTTTTGCTGGAGCTAAGACCAAAGCTGGGTGCTGTCTCCCTTAGATCCTGACTAATGAAACACTCAAACATGCACAAAGCCATTTAGAGTAGACTAGCACTTAGAACAATCTAAGTACCTTAGACCTGACTATCCATGGCTAATTACCGCGATGGGATTTAAAGTGTGCAGATGTAAATTGAGTGTACAAAAACCCATCTGGAGTCGCTGTTCACTGGTTTGGATAAACGCAACATTAAAAATCAAATAAATCCCTAACCACCATAAATCAAAGTGCTATGCCTAATGTGACAGATAAAAGGACTGTAGTACACTTTCCAGTATTTTTGTATTTCTAGAGAAATCAAATTTCAAGACATCTAGAAACATATTTTTAAGACTTCACACTTTATTCCTTGAAAACTTTCTCTCCTTTCCTCTACCCAAGCTTATGTTACTATGGAGCAGGGTGCAAATTAATCCTTCATACAATAAATTTGATTGTATGCTATTAAACACAGCAACTAATGACCATCAGCAGTACCATAAACTCAAAATATATAAACAGTACCCAGTGATGAGAATGGAGTACTTACTTTAACTCAGTGTTATTGGATATGGAAAACAAAGATAATTTCTAAACTATGGTGGGAAGAGAATGGACTTCTACCTTTAATGGTTTCAATTGTAACTATTGACAAGTAAGTACTTTGTATTAGAAAACTCCACCAGCCTTGCCAAAAAATTAAATGAAGCCCTGGTCAGGAACAACAGCTGAGTTTAAAGACAGAAACATAGAGCAGAGTATGAGTCAGCTGAGGGGGACACTAACCTTGCAACAGGATAAGGCATGCTTTTCTTAATTCTTTTCTACAGGCTTCAGTCAGATCTGACATTAGACTTTATTCAAAAACTGAATCTGACTGATAAAGGTATTTTTTATTAGATCTCTTTATCATTATTTCAAAAGGCACTTGGTGTATCTGTCATATATATGTACTAAATTACTTGTTCTGCAGAGCACGTTTACCACTAAAATAAGCATTTTAGGCCCAGTCAATCATCCTCAAGACAGAATGGTACATTTTCAGGAAATGTTGACAAAACTACTGAAAAACAAGCAAATATGGTTTAACACAGGAGTTATCTAGCAGAAAACCAAGGAAATCCCATAGTTATGGCTGATTGTTCAAAATTATTTTGTCTTCTAAGGTGCATGTACTCTTTAAGTATCCAATCACAAACTGTTCCCCATTGGCAATCTTAATTCTGGCTTTGCCATCTTTTGAGTATGAGTTGCCAACAGTGATAACAATCTTTTCACAAATCTGTGATGTAAATATATAAAACACAACAATAGCTTGCACAATGCAAAATGACACAGGTTAAATAAATAACCTAAGCCATAGTGTGGTTTCAGATTCTAAATGACAACACGCTGGTTGCTTGTGTTTAAAATCCCATGAGTGGGGAGCTTGAAAGTGTTTGTAAAGCTGGTGTGTGCCTTTTCACCGCTGTCCTTAGTCAAATAACTCCAGCTGCAGTATTGCTGAGGTTATGTAATGTACAAGTCTGTGCGTAAATAACTGAATAAACACAGGAAAGGTCTTTCTTGATCCTCCATTCATTCCATTAAAACAATCATTTGGTGCCATTAACCATTTAATCTGGTCACTGAAAATGAGGTCTTGAGCCTTTTTTAAGCTTTGCTGCCAGAATAGATACCCAAATACATGTTTGGATACATAAATAGCAGTCTGACAGCTCTAAAATGTAAACATGTCTTCAGCTTCAAAGGACAGCTGGAATATTTAGGTTATTTTCTACTGAAATCTACCATCTAAAAATGCAAACTTCCATATAATTGATCCAAATCTCTTAATATGAAATCTAACAAAACCAAACATATTAATAGCTTTTACACTTACGCATATGTCAAATGCTTGATCCTAAAAATATTTAATTTGACTAACAGGAGTAGTCCCTTCATGTCATCCAATATCCTCCTTAGATGAATCATGTTATTCACCTTACTTAATTTTCACTGTTTTCAGGATCAGCCCCAACATGTCACATTTCGTCCTCCCTTACAGTAGCTTTGTTGAAAACCATGGAGACACATTTCATTTTTCCACCATTTTCACAAGTATTTACCCTATCTCCATATCCTGGGGTTCAAAAATACCACAAGAGATTTTGAATCAGAAGAAATATTGTTGTAGGCTTGACTTCTTCACCTTTTTTCATTGCCATCACACAGGAAAATAAACATATTCTATGCTGAAATTAATCAAATTCAGCAATCTTTTGACAGTAGTGCTCTAGCTTCTTCTTTCCCTGCTTCATCAATCACAAATAAATCATGATGGCTGCTGAAGCACAGGAGGATTGGCATGGCAGTGTGTCAATATCTGTAACTGAAGTATTGTTGTGCCTGGTAAATTATTAGCAGAGGGGATTGTTGACTGAGCAGCAATTCCCCCGAAGTTTGGAGCCATTAGGGCACGTTACCTGCAAAGCCCATTGGCCTTGGAAGACTATAACAACAGTTTAACTTTGGCAAGGGTATAATATTTGGGCTAGGCTATCCATATACATGTCCAGGTCCAGACCATATTAATTGATAGGCATGGAGCTTTTGGCTGTCTCTCAGCATGCAGCTGGGGAACCATCACCGAATAAACAAGTTACTAATGCAGTTCCCTGTTGAACCTATGGCCCTAGGACAGGTCACATTTTTTAATCAATGACTTGGAAAAAAACAAAGTCATTACCGATAACATTTCTAATGGTCACAAAGACTGATGGAGGGCCAAAAAAGAGAACAGGTCCTTAACCCCATGTAATTTTAATGCCTGGAAGCTAGGCACAGACAGCACATTTAATAAAGCTCAATGTAAAGCCACACAGTGTCCAAGTGATGATTGATATCCTCTGTGCCTGTTAGCACTCCAACGTGATTACTTGCTATAATTTTTGGGTTGCAAGCAACAGCCAGTTTTGAGCCATATGCATTCATATAGTTATGGAAGGTTTGACTGACAGAAGACAAGTTTTCTAAGTCCTATAGATTCAGCTCTTGAAAAGGCTTTATGCAGAACTGGGAAACAAGGCTACTCAGCTCGAAGGAGCTCAAGCAGTGATTTGTTTGGTAGCAGTCATTAACAGTTCACCCTAAGGTCATGCTGGGAGAGATCAGTGCTTGGCCAATCAATTAGGATGTGAAATGATCAGTTCAAAGCAAGGAGGACTGTATATAGTTTCCCTATAGTTTTAGTTTCCTTAACCTGTTGAAGTTGGGAATGTACAAAATGAGAGTCCCTTGTCATGTGGTCAGGTCACACTGTTTGCCAGACACAAAGTAGGAGAGAACAATTTGGCCTTAGAATAAGCAGAGATTGTATGTCTGTCCTATTTCTAATGCCTGTAATTGAATCATCTATCAGGGATTTCACAAATGAATACTTGAATTTGCTCTCTTCTTAGCATGGCTGAAGCTAAGGGCATTTCCATGGTATTTCCTGAATACTCACTGAATACTCAGACATTCAATTTCTTGGACTGTGATGATACATACTTTGCAGTACCTAACACCATAAAACATGGCTCCAGCATTTTCACCTACCTTTGTGAGTTGATTCAAGAGTTAGCAATGCAAGGAAATGCATTTTGACATTTTACAAGGGATCTGTATAATAAGAAAAATCTTCTGGTGATATTCACCGATTAATTGAGCCTTTGCTTGCAGTACAGTAATAGAGAATATTCTTGCTCCTCCTAAGAAGCATGTAATAGTACATCTAAACCCCCAAAATATAAGTGTGCAATATCTAGAGAAATATGGTTTGGGTGCCAATAATTGAGCAAGAGTTCCAGGAGCCAATGAGAAGCATTAAATATTGAAAAACTTGGCCTATTTTGATAGATTGTAATGTGTCAATCTGTTTTAACTAAACACAGAGAAGGCTCACAGGCAGCTTGATTGTACTGTGTAAGTACTCTCATGCACCACAGCAAGAGGATAATAGAGAGCTTGTCAGTCCATCAGACAAATATATGACAAGATCAAATAGCTGGAAGCTGAAGTGAGGCAGTTCAAACTGGTAAAATTTTATTATTGTTTTAAATGAGGAATTATTAATAAAAGAATCATTGCAAAGATTGTGTTGTGATATGACCTATCACCGACAACTTTCAATTAAAGCTTCAATGTTTTTCTAGGGGAGGCACTGTAGTTAAACAAGAGTTAGTTTATTTAGTCATACAGCCTGTGGTGTAAAATTCAGGCTAAATAACCACAGATTGATCCATTCTAGCTTGACAATCTAAGCCTCTATAACATGAACATTTCTTTAGTGTCAATAAATAGGAAAAGAGTATATTTTTTTCAGTGTGGAAAATACAAATTCCAAATCTTAGAACACATCACTAAAAAGGAACCATATTTCTGCTGCTGAATCTCAGTGCTTGTTGGAGAATATAATCTGCAGATGCTTTAAATTTAGGGGGGTGGGGTGTATGTGTGTTTGTTTGTTGGGGTTTTTTTCCTGAATGAAAATGTTTCTGTTCCTGCAGAGTAGCCTGGGCTTAGCTAAGAAAACTGTCATTTCTCCTTATCAGAAAACACAAGTTCATTGTGGACAACCCTGCTCTCTATCCATTCCATCAGGCTTTGTTTCTCTGCTCCACTACCTTGATTTTAATGAAACCTGTCCTTGTGCTTCTGCTCACTTTGAATTAGCTAATCTTCACCCAGTCAGATTGATTGACTTTTTTATCTCATGACTGCCCAAGTATGGAACAAACTTCTTTCACAACCGTCTATACCACTTGCAAATTGCTTTCTGTTTTATTTCCATTTATTCTTGTAAACACTGAAGCACAAGAGACCCAATCCTTCAAATTTTACCATCATTTTACTTAAGAAAACTCTGCTGAATTCATTGGTTGTTCCCTCATAGTCAAGACCTCGCTTTTTCATTTTACTGCTTCAAATGCTTATACAAAGCAGGATCCTCTTTGGGCTAACTTTATAAAAAGTATTGAGGGATTGTTCTACTTTGGGTTTTTTTCACTGTATGTTGTTCTTGGGGAAAAATACTCTGTAATCACTAAATCACATAAAGTGTACTATTCGATTTTGCTTAATTTAAGTAAATTCACAATAAATTTTGTGGATTATTTAGAAATTTGTTAAAATATTATGGCCATATGCCGTATTTAAATATTTTTCAACAAATGACAGGGTTTTGAGTTTTAGTAATTTTACAGCTGGAGTTTGTTACGGTATTAAGTACTACCTCCACATTTTATATTTCATATTATGAATGGACAAACAATGATCCATAAAATTTAATCAACATTTAAGAATGAGGACCAGAAAGTTTAGTGTAAATTCACCTCTCACAACTAGAGTCAGCAGACTTGATTTTCTTGTGTCTTCAGTTACTTCCACTACTGAAATAAGAACTGTAGTAGTATTCACATTCCTCCATCAAGATGTATTTTACATCCAATAACTCTCTGGAGGCACAGGACTGGAGGGAACCTCAAGATATCATTAAGCCTCTTATTGCTTTGCTCCAGAAAGAACAATTATACCAGTGTCATTTCTGACAGATATTTCACTAGCTGGTTCTTAAGGACTTTAAAAGATGGAGATTCCACCAATTCTCTAGGCAATTTATTCCAATGCTTCACTGTCCTACCAATTAAGCTGCAGTTTATACCCATTATTTCTAGGCATAGAACATGAAGAATGGCTTTTTCCCCTCTTTTCGCAACCACCTCTTATGTATTTCAAGATTGTTTTGTTCCTGCTGTTTCCTCCTTTCCAGGTTAAATAACCCAATTTGTTCAATCATTTTTCACAGGTCATATTTTTAGACTCCCGAACATTCTCATTTTTCTTTACTGAATTCTCTTCAACTGGTCCACATATAATTGGAAAATTGCTCTGAGTGAAGCCTTTAAATGCTCAATCAATAGGAAGAATTCCTTCATGTCTTGCAGGCTACACTTGGGGTTATAAATTCCATTTGATCCCAAAGAGCTCTGGTCTTTTTTTCATCAATATGACGTTGTTGAATCATGTTGAGCTAGTCCACTGTATGGCCAGCTTTAACCCCTATGACCTTTCCTGCAGAACTGCTCCTCAAATTGCTTTTATCCATCCTGTCTACAAAACAGACAACTCCTGCCTAATGTATGTGTCCCCATTGAATAGTATCTGATTATTTTCAGCCCATATCTCCAATTTGTCAAGATCACTTTAAATTGTTATACCATTCTCAGTATATTCATCCCCAGCTTGGCTCCATCTGCAAATTTAATAACTCTACTCTGT
>VZTL01063191.1:6918-23971 GCA_013400535.1 Scopus umbretta
GGGGGGACGGAGCGGCAGCCGTAGTGGCTAGCCGGGAGGAGGAGGAGGAGGAGGAGGAGGAAACCTCGTGGGCATCCGCAGCCGCTCGGCGCGTAGCTGGAGCAGGCGGCGGCAGGAGCAGAACAGGGCAATCGCTGCAAATTTGTCGTCGTCAGGGTGGATCCCGCCGTTCCGTGCGCGGCAGCCGCGGCGCTGGGACTGGCGCTCCGGGTCGGGTTCAGGTGAATTCAGCAGCGGTCGCAGGAGCGTGTTGTGTCCAACCGGTTCATTAAATCGCTGATAAAATCAGGTTTTAATTGGATTTCGATTCCCTCCTGTGCGATTTAAGAGTAAGGACGTGTGCGGCTCGGTTCTGTTTTGTTGCTTTTTAATCTGGTATCATGTCACACGTAGTAATAAAATACAAGTTTCTTCACGGAAACATTTCAGATACCAAAGAAATCAAGAGACTGTGTGTTGTGAAGATTCTTGAAGGGTTTTTCTTCTTCCTTTTTCTGTTCCCCTGCATCAGCATCCTGGATCCAAATGTCAGTGACAGTATGACAGCTGTCTTTCTTACCAATATTTAAAATCTGTCATTCTGAATTTCTGGTAACATAGTATGGAAATGTAAGTGTTCATTAGCGTGTGTGATAATCCTCAAACCAGTAAAACATTTTCTAGGTTGATCTAATAATCCGTCTTGTGCCTTATTTTACCTTTATTGTTGTTAAAAACTGCAAAGTCCATTTCGCGCAAACTCCTCTCCCCCTTGACACAAAGTTTTCTTTCTTTGTGCTCTGACTGCTTGGGCTTTAAATATACTTTTACATTAATAAGCGTTTTCTGTAGTAGGTTGTGGCAGGTAAGGGTACTGGACAGGAGACGTTTAGCAGTTAGCCTGCGGTCACTGTTGTCAAGGTTGGAACGCGAGTCCAAACGTAGAAGGTTCCACCTGAGAGATACCGTTGTTTTAGCAAGGTGCGTTCTTTTGCAAAACATCTTCTGTTCTGTGTGGCAGGTTTAACAGTAAAATCCTAAACCGTGTGAATAAGATACTGCCATTCCATGAAGCAGTAATGTCTTCTCTCTGGCCTACAAAGATCATTCCATTGCTGAAACAGAAGCTTTCAGCAGACAAGTAGATAGCTTTTTATCCAAGTCAAACTGTCAGATTTCTTACTGCATGTATTAGCTGTCAGAGAGTAGCGGCTGTACAAAGAAGTGATCCCAGAGCTGTTTTAAAATATCCGTGTCAAGAAGTACCACGGTTGTGTGGCAGTAAGGAAAGAATCTGATCCTGTCTGTTAGACAACTTCCATTTGTCGTCAGGTGCTCTAGATTTTCTTCATTGTTTGCAGTTTATCTGCGGCCACCTGAGGTGACGGATTAATGAAGAGAGATTATCTTCTGAAATTCTCTGCCTCTTCATATGAGACCTTTCCTGTGGGAACCTCGCTGACTGTAGAAACGTGATGTTAACCGGTTCTGTTCTTGCATATGTAACTGTCTTGTCTCCTTACCTGAGTTTTGCAGGAGTCTTAACGTATGGATAAAGAGAAAAAGGAAACTATTTTTTGTCGTGTCTTTCAGTAGTTACATATATCTCAGCAGAATAATTAATTTTGAAATTAATTAAATGCAATAGCTAAAGTGGTTTAGGAACAGTCATGTGGGAAACATAATTCAAGGTGTCTGTCATCAGTCTTCTAATGGTGCTTACTAGACACCTGAAATTAATACTGTAAAGAGACGGAAGGGTGAACAATATTTGTATTGCTAACTGCTGAATTATAGAGTAATACAGTAACAGAAATTGGCTCTGTAATTTGGAAAAGCGTATGTAGGGGCCATGTCGGATTTCTGTAGCTGCTTAGGCATGGTGAACGTGAAAGCAGTTTTTTTTTTCCCCCTCACTGTGTATCTAGGAGAACACAGATACCCAAACAGGCTGCAGTAACACTTTTTTTTTTTTTTTTTTTTTTTTTTATTGCCTGCCAGCTGGGGGAATAGGTGGAAGTAATGCATAGCCTGTAGCAGAGACAGGCAAAACTAATGCTTATGTGGAAGAAGTCAGATTTGGGTTTTAAGCAGTCAGGTTTGTATGTGTTTGTTGGGGGGGGGTTGTTGTTGTGAGTTTGTTGGGTTTTTTTAAAAGAAATAATGGTGCTAGTGTAAATCAAGGTTATTGCCTTTGCCTGTCCTTCCTAAAAGCTTGCTCGTTTATAATTACACCGAGCATTTCAGTCATTGATGTAGATGGGCTTAAGTTGAGAAGAATGACTTCTGTCTCTAGTGTTAACTACCCTGAAGTATACCGTAAATCAATTTTATGAGACTTATTCGTCGTAAAAATGTTTGAGAATACATCTTCAAAGCTAAAATATGTTGAGTGTTGTCAAATTGCATCTCGTGGATGATCAGCTGTCAAGCAAATGCGCTACAGGCAAGTTATGCTGCCCGAGTGAATAATGTGCTGAATCTATACAAGGTTTGAATGCCAGTACCACCTCCTGTGCGTAGTACCAGGATGCAGAGAGTCATCCTGGTAGTCATTTTGGTCCAACTGAATCCGTCCAAGTCTATGAACAAGAGGTGATGGGTGATGAGAGCAAGGGGACTGCGGATATGTAGGAAGCTGTGCTTGGATTGGAAGGAGTGAAGCGCTAGGGAATGTGAAGTGTTGGTGCCACTTACTAGCTGTGGCACCTGAGATACGTGCATTGATTAGGCAGAGTAAGATTTATTTCGAAGTATTTTCCCGCTGTAAATGATGGCCAGTTGGATGCACCTTCTGATGTCTTTTCTAATCCCATGGATTTGCATGTATCAGGAGCCCTTATGAATAAATGGATGGTCCTCTTGCATACCTTGTAAATCTTCATTTAATATTAATCTATGGATACATAACGTTTACTTAAGAGTATTAATATTTTCTTCCTTGTGATTGTGGGGAAGTTTAACACCTCTAACCACCCAATGTGGAGAAGTCTGCTTTTCTCTTCATGTGTGTGAAGACTGGGGCTTATTTAATCGCCTTTAACTTCAGGATCTCTTATAAATTCACCTGTTTCCCCCCCTTCTGTGGTGCAGGAATGTCCTCTCGAGTGCCACAGGTTGGCTGCTGCAGCTGACAGAGTGTTTCCAACTGTCTAAAATTTCCTGAGAGTAACAGGCTCTCTTACATAGGTGCTGATTGACATTTGCAATTCCAGTGCTTGCTGGAGGTGTATGTATCGCAATTATATAAACAGCAGAGCTTAACAGAAACCAGCAACAAACAATGAGCAGTTTTAGAATTGACTAGGTAAAGCTGAAAGTATTTTTAGTTACAGCACTTTCTCCTGTGTTCCCCATCTCCTGTGATTTTAATTGCATTCTCCTTTTTAGAAATGGCATTTTGTCGTTGTGTGTCATGTGAAAGCCTCGTGCACAGAGAGTACCTTCACTGTGGAAATGGTGAAACTGGTTACAGACAAAGCGTATTGAAAGGTGCAAGTAAAATGGTGCATTCTTTTTTGCCTTTCACTCACGATAATTTGGATTTCCAGGTAGTTGTAAGACAGTCGTAGATGTGAGGTAAAGGCTGACAATGTCCTGCTCCGTGTGTGTGTATGTGGCTCTTGAACTCACAGCTGTTGCTATGACCCTTATGCTGCCGTCTTCATTTACTGTTGCTACTGAATCAGGTGGTCTTGGTGACATGCTCAGGAATTTATTTCTGGTTAACTCTGGAAACGTTAATACTGGCCATGGAACTTGATTTGTAAAAGGAGTTTTGGTGCCAGACTTACTACTTACTTACTTTTGGGAGTTCTTTAACATTACTTTTTCAGCATCTAGAGAAAGAATGTTTCTAGTACCTAGACAAGTATTGGCTGGTTTGTGTATATCAGGAAAGATTGTTGTTTGCCTTACTTGCACGAACCTAAAGTTCTAGTATTGCACTGGGGGAATGATGTATGACTGACCAAACCCAGCATTTGTTTCTACTACACGGAAGTGTCACGGGACCGTAGGAAAAATTGGAGACGAAATATCTCTGAAACAAAGAGATTGTACTCACGTACAATCCTCAAGCGCATAAAACTAGTTTCCTCTAATAATGTTTGTATGGGAGGATTTATTTTTATTCTTTTACTCCTGTTCAGTGGAAATGCTCTATGATTTGTGGTCTTGTTTACTAAGTGTTTGGCTGATTCTCTGGCTTATATCTACAGCACTTGGGATTCCCAGGTGGTCCCCGTGCAAACAGTGTAATTGGGTCTGGGACAGCTTAGCTTGTGAGATTGAGTGCCTTCACTTTGGTGTGGCTGTAGCTACAGAAATAGCATGCCTTGCAAAACAGGCCTTCTGTCTGCCACCCACACCAAAACCTAAAGCTTGATCCTGTAGGCAGTTAATATGCTTGTCTGGAAGGCTGATTCCCATCAGCAAATGCTTTACCTGAATCGGTGACCACCAGGCAAAAAAAAGTTCCGTATCAGTAATCACTTTATGTGTAAGAAAGTGCAGCAGAACACTGTCCTAGATACATTTTTTTCAAAAGCACTTTTTACTTCAGACTATGGGGCTTAATCATTCCCCAGTAGCGGGAGGCTGTTCTGTGAGCAAATTCTATTTAACTGGCGTAGTTCAAAAGACTCTTAAATTCAGCCATGAGGCAATTCTGGTTCTCCTTCAGTACTAGATGATTAAATTAAATGGAGTGTTAGCGTGAGTAACTTTTTCTGGTGTACTACACAAGGTAATAGATGAGTTCCTAGGAGCCCTAGTTGTAAATTAGCTGACTGGAAAGCCCTGTTCCTGTGACTGGTGGCTCTAGCAGTTGTGTAACTTCAAAAGTTAGATCTAATTGCATATTCTTCCAGTCAGGTGTGGCACTGGTTGATGGCTGGTTCTCCTTTTTATTGTAGCAGTCTGGAGGGTGACATCCTCACAAGGAAAGGGAATTCTTGTCTTTTTGTGTTGGACAGCAAAGGTGTTTGTTTCGGCTTTTGATGTACAAATCAGTTTGACCTTTCTACTGAAAAAAAAAAAAAAAAAAAGTAGTTTTCTGAATTCTAGCACTGCAAGTCTGGGAGAAAAAAAAAAAGCTGTGAGAATTAATCAGAAATGTATTCATAGCTCTTACTTTTTAAAAGCAAAATCTTCCTGTTTAGTGTCCCTGAAAGTAAAACTTCTCAGGCAAAGTGCATTCTGGGCGTGAAAAGGCAGTTCATTTCTTTTTGTTATATTTGCACCTTTTATGTGCTGAGACATACGGTTACTTGAAACCATTCCTTCTTAATGTGGAAGTGAAATATGTAACCGCTGGACTTCATGAGGCTTCATCGCAAAGATAAAATTGCTGACCTTTTATGTAAATTAAGATCATATGGGCAAGGCAGAGCATTATGCAAGGATTGCTTATGGATAGTAGTTAATCGATTTAGAGTTTAGATTTCCTCATGTGTAGAAGTCTCATGCGGGGAGATGTGGATTTGTCAGCTGAACAGGCAATTGAATTGTAATGCTAGTTCTGAAATTTTTTGCTCTGGGTACTTCCCGTAGAAGATTATTTGCTGCTTGTTCCCACGTGCAACTGGCTAAGGTCATATTCTTCCGAACACATAAATAGTACTTCAAATGCTTTAACTGTTCTTACCTCTGAATCTCAGAGTTCAGAGCTGAATTAATTCCTTAGCAGTAGTAACAGAATAACATGACCTAGCTTGAAGTTCAGAGGATGATTTTACAAAAGCTTTCAACTAGCCTAACAAAATCCAAGTTGTTTTCTTATCTTTTCTGGAGTTTCTGAGTTTGGTTCAAACTTGTTACGGAGAAACTATCCTTTTTTCTGTAACTATGGCTGCTTAATAAACACAGGGTAGAATCGTGTCCTGGTAGGGAACCTACTGTAGGTGGGACTGGCAGTAAAGTCTGGTAAATGCCAGTGTAAGAGACTATTGATTGAGACCTAATACTTTGAGCAAATAATGTCATATAATAGCGATGTTAATATTGTGTCAGGTTTTCAAAGGAATTTCAGTCAAACTACTTCAGTAGCTGCCAAAAGCGAGGCTTGGGAACAGATGTTGTAACTGTAGTCTTAAAATTTTTTGACAGCTCTTCAGATTGCTCTAGTGTGTCTCAGCTTTACAGTGGAGTGTTTTTGCAGGGCTTATGCCTCTTGCTTTGCTTCTCACCCCGTCCCTAGTCCAGCATGGGCCTCCATGCAGCCCCATCACAGTCCTATGAAAACCCGTGCTCTAATAAACATCTGTCTAGCCCGGCGGCGCAGGAGAAGAAACAGGTTTGGATGGAGATGGCAGCTGAGGTGAGGAGTGATGGCAATTAGCTAGGAGGAAGCTTACTTTGAGCTGAAAGCAGGAAAGAATATTAATTAGAATCTGGGTCTGAGCTGGGGACAAGTTGTTCAAAAATAAGCGGAGAGGTTGGGGTTGGGAGCTTGTTGGCTCTGGGGAGAGTATCAGTCCGGTGCCGAGGGAGTGCGTGGGAACGATGCTGCTTCTCACCAGCATCTTGGGGACATTGAGGGAAATGGGGACTTGCTGGACAAAGAAAATATGGAAAAGAGAGCTGATGGAGGGGGGAAGGCTGGCCAGAAGAAAGAGTAGAAGCTGGGATTTTGTAAAGAAGGCAGACAGGTCTGTTGCACAAGGAACTCGGGATGGTAAAAGTATTGTCAGAAAAACTATAAGGAAGGGACTACAGTGAAATAAAACATACTGAGTTTTGTCCATTGCCATTAGTAGCCATCATGTCTTCACTGCTTTAGCTTAGTATATGTCTCTGAGTGGTAGAAATTGGTGTTGTGAGCAAATGGTTCTGATTCTGGTACTGTGCCATGTAGCTACGAGGGTAAATTGTCCAGGCTCATCTCCTAGTTAAGAATTTATACTTGGTCTTTTCTGTTAGGCTGTGAAGCAGTGCTCAAAAGTAAAGACAGCGCAGAAAGAACTCAGCCTTGAATACATAATTGTATGCCATTTCTTCCATTAGGACCCTTGCTTTAGCCCCAGGTGCTGGTTTAGTGAGCAGGTGCTCAGTAGTTTGTCTCCATTGCTTAATACCGTACCATGCTCTTGCTAGATTGCTCCAGAGATGCAATTAGTTTCCCTTTGGATAGTCTGGTACTGCTTTCTGTAGAGTTATTTATGATCAGAATGGCCTACTGAGATGAGGAAGTGGTTTGCTTCCTATTTTACACATGAGGAGCAAAGGCACAAAGAAGAGAAGTTCAGCTAGTTTTGCATGGTTAGAAATGACTGGAACCGGAGTCTTTTTAGACTAGTTTACATATTGCAGCCACATCCCCATCGAACTTGCTGCTTTTCTCTTGCTATGATTCCATTTTAATACTGTAGTCTAACTTCACAGTTGTTTCTTCTGTTTGTTTATAGTCTCTTTGGACGTGTAGCTACCATAACCGAATTGGAGAACATGGCAGCACTTGAGGTCATTCTGTTTATCACAGCAGCGGAACATGGCCATTTCATTTTGTCAAAAAGGCAAAGTTATTTCCAGTTTCTTCTTGTATAAATATGTTGCTTGTTCAGAGAAATGAGGAAGGATTAATTCTGGCATTGTGTGGCTCTCAAAAACTCGTACTCTGGTTTTAGCAACTCCCACAAACGTTTGGTATTGATGCAGATTGATGCATTCCTTAGCTGTACTGCGTTCACACAGCTTTAGGGCCAAACTGCCACGTGTTGTAAAAAGACACCTATTTTTAGTGTTTAAATGTTATGGAAAAGTCAAAGTGGTGGTGCAGCTTTATTAGCAGAATTGTGGGCAATGAATTCCTTTCCTTTATGGTGAAGGAAGGAGGAATGGGCTGATTTTTATTTTTCAGCTGGGAGACTTAATCGTCCACATTGCTCTGCTTAGCTGTTTAATTTGACAGATACTTCTGTCCTACTCTAGCCACTGGAAGGAGGAACCATAACCATAAGCTCTTTCTGTTTTGTAGAGCCTTGTGGCGTCTCGCATTTCTCTTCGGAAGAGAAACCATATCAACCAACATAAGAAGTAGAAAGCTGCTGTTTCTTCTGTCATTAGAAGGAAGGGTAAAAAGCCTTTGCTACCCTGTTGGGTTTTTTGAGGTTTTGGGTTTTTGTGGTTTTTTTTTTTCTTTTTTTTAATCCTCTTACTAGCTCATCACTCAAAGTTTTTCTTGGGAGCTTCTTTTAGAAGAGAAATACTGTGAATGAGGCTTATGCTGGTTAGAAAACTGTATAGTATTTAAAAAAAGAAAAAAGTGTTTACTCCCGGGTAAAGAAAAGAACAGCAGTCTCTGCTGATGGAGCTGTGGTTTTTTGCCTTTTCTTGCCAGGCCTACTGTGTTGGCTTATGTTCAGTTAATATTTGGCTGATCAGCTTTGCGGCTAGCAGGAATAGGAACACTTTTGCTGTAGATTAAATTTGGTGGAAACTTGATTTGTCTTGAAAGCTTTGCATTTATTGGTAGCAAATCTCTTTTCAGGTCTTAAGGTAGAGATTTTTCTCCCCTGTTAGGGAGGGGAATGACCACAGGAGTGCTTTTGATCTAAAAAGTCAGTCTGTACTCTGGGATTCTTGGAAGCACAGCTGGCTTCTGATGTGATACTGGGTCTGTGACAAACATTAGTGTTCAAACTTGAGGTACTTTCATGTGGAAAAGGACACATAAACAAAGATTTTAAACAATGAGAGCCTCGGGTGCTGTTTTCTGGCCTCGTATAGGCTTTTTGTGTACTTAGTTATGTGATCTGTCAGCTCTGCCCACCTTTACCTCTGTGGGTGGATTTATACAATGTAAGTATCTTCAGTTCAAGTAAGAATTGTAGTGACACTGTACAAAATAACATGAAGTGCAACATGCTGAAGCATAGCTACGTGTGGGTGAGTCAGGAGAGAGCTGGGAGTAGCAGCACTCAAAAAGAAAAGGAAGTACAGTCATGATAAAACTTTGTTTAAAAAGGAAAAAAAAAAGACAAACCAACAACCATCTGTCTACAGAGGATGGGAATGCAATAAGGTGATATAGTTCGTATCTTATAGTTACTGTCTGTATGTATAAATTTTTATATATGCGTGTGTGTATATGTATCTCTATAAAAACACATGTGCACCCACGCACTTGCGTGTGTGTCCACACACCGTCCAGCAGAGTTAGCTATATTGTATCTCAATACAGTACTCAAGTAGGGCAGTTTGTATCCCAAGCAAATTTAAGCTGATACAGAACCCACACGTATTTTTAGGAAACTAATATTTTAATTGCTGGCCAAAATACTTAAGTGCTCTTCAAGCCTCTGTTTTGGTATACCCGTGATACAGGCTTTGCTTGTGCTCTTCTTCCATCTGTTGAGGACGGATCCTCTCTGCCAGGCGACAAGCAGGCATGCACTCGCTCATCAGGGCACACGATGTGCTGCTGACAGTTGTCAGGAAATAAAAAATACCGAGTACAATATAGTTCAATTTTCACAATGTGTTGGCTTTCCAGCACTGCCAGAATGATTCAGTGCTGCTTAATTTTGTGTTGCTGATGTATATGCAACAGATCAGAAAAAGAACTAAAGTCACTTACTAACTTCAAGTGTTTAGCTTCCACAGTTATATAGCTTTAACTTCCTCAGAGAACATGTCGTCTTCGGGCTTAGTATTTTTGCATGTTAAAAAAAAAAGAAAAGAAAGTCAAGTGCTTTCTTTAAAATGAAAAGCACAATTGTTGCACTTAGAATTGGTGTATTTCCTGGTTCTGAATCGAAGTGTTAGAAAAAAAAAACAACACAAAAACAACTAAGTGTGTTTACTTTAATCCTGGTAAAATGCTGTTCTTGGCAATAGGATCAGGTGTTTCATTTTTATCATGTGTTGTAAATGAGCATGCATTTGATTTAACAGTTCAAGATTTTTCTTAACATAATCATAGGAAAAATAAGCTGGGTTATGTTGGTACTTAAGGGTATCTTTTCTTAAGGCTGGTGTCCAATATTAATTTGCGCTAGTGTTACAACTTGTCTTCAGAGAAGGAAAAAAAAAAATTGAAGACAGTAAGTGAAAGCCTTGTTAGATATGTCTGAATAGTCATCGTAGTATTTTATAAATACCCTAGTTCTTTGAAGTCCTTGTGCTCTTGTGTAGCTTTTTGTTTGATTTAAAGCTGGTTCAGTTAAGGTATCCTTTTTTTCCCCCCTTGCCGTAGGAGCTCCCAGAGTACGGATTTCTACCCTTCATCTGCTGCCCTTCACTGAAGGAGGGCACCTCATAAAAGTATATTTATTGTTTTTTTCCCCTTCTCTTACCAGCCCGTTACTGTGTGTAACATCATCTCCTCCTCCTCCGCGCTGCTTCCAGGCGGCTGGGGCCCAGAACGCCGCTGCGGCCGCCCCGGGCCGGCGGGCAGGGTTCGGCCCGTGGGCCAGGCCTGAGCGCGTACCTTCGCTCTTGCTGCTCCGCCCGCCCTGATCCGCTCGTTCTGGGCATCTGTGGAGAAAGCCCTTCTTGCGCGTATTTCAGGAAATACCTGACGTGGATAACATTCTTTGTGTTGGCTTCTGCTGTGACCAGCCACACTTTTCTCGGCTTGGTTCTCCCCTGAATACTTGTAAAAACAACATGTTTAGAGTAACTGCTACTGGTAGCACCTAATTCAGTTGTGCGATAGCTCCGGTTGTGATCCTAGCGTTTCCTTCATTTAGCATCAGTAATACTTGTAATCATCTCTATAAAGCTGAGGCTAGAACTGCCTGTGACGGAAATGGTTTGAATTTTGTCTTTGAACCTTCCTCTTCCTCCCCCGCTGCCTCCCGTAGGGAGCAGGTTCAGGGATCCTGGAAGCGTGCTCTCTAGGGGCTGGGGTTTGGCTCAGAATGCGGGGCCAGTCGGGCCAGAAGTCCAGATGGGTTTTCTTTGAACTGTGCGTTGGAATCGGGACAGCTTGTTGAACAGGTCATGGCTTTTTTTTTTTCCCCTTTATGCTGCGGTTCTCAGGGTTTCTCAGTACTTGTAATTGGGGCGGACCGTGTGCCTGTAGTAGTCTGGTTTTCTGACAAGTACTCCTTTTGGGTCTCAGTGAAGCTTACAGTTCAGAAGCAAGCATTTTATTCTTTGTGGAGAGCCGTGAGCTCTATTCTTATCCTTTCCAAAACAGTGCTTCCAGGAAAGAAAAAGGATAAAATTCTCACTTTTGCAGTGAAACTGATCTTCAAGGTCAATACTTCTAGCTTTTCCAGTATCACTTGAGCAGAAGTAGTAAATTCAGCATCTCCTTTTTTTTCTTTTCATTAACCAGGATGAGTAGTGCTTATTGTGGGCTGCAGATAATACCTGCTGAAAGATGCAACTCCCATTTGTCAGTGTCTGTTACTGCCTGAGGCTTTATAATGGCACATATTTTTCAGTTATATGGGAGTAATTCTGAAAATCCGTCTGGGTTTTTGTAGTTTGTCTTGAACAAGTTTGAAAAAGGTGGTATTTTCTTAGACATGTGGGTTCCCTTCCTTCCCCCCCACAATCAAATTTTGTAGGTTAATTATGAAAAGAAAACCTTTTGGGGAAGTTTGTTTCTGACACAGCAACCATGTCCTCAGCCTGGAAAGCTACTGATAAGTTCCTCCTTTGCTGTAGCACCTGTACCAAATAGTTGACTCTGTGTACCTTGCAAAAAAGCACTAATTTAATCTTTAAATAGATATAGTATGGTCATGGTTTTTAAATATGCAGCATTGCTTTAATAGCTAGCTAGACTTCAAATAAATTATTTTGGAAAATATTTCTGAAAGCTACAGCCCGTGAACTGTCCCATGCTTAATAAGACTCGCACCTTTTACAATGGTCTTATGTATTGGTTTTATCTAAACTGTGCTTACAGAAAACTACAGTACATATCAAGATCAACACAGTACATCAGGGCCTGTAGTCTATCCGGAGCAGAAAGGATGGAAATGTATCTTCTAGTCTATTTGCCTTGTAACAAAGGGGATCAGTTCTGTCTGCTTATCATATTTATAAGAAAATTATTACATTTGCATTTGTCTCATTGCCCAGCTTCTGACTCAGTGGAAGGCGTGGATAGTAATGCATAATCTAATGTGTCATACATACAAACATACTATTTATAATATAGCAATATAAAAATATATATTTAAACAATATTAAATATTGTGTGATATATGGGTAATTGTTTGTTTCGGAATCTGGTGGAGTATGCAGTTGAAAGTTGCACTGACAAAAACAACTGTACCAGCAGATCTGGTTGTTGCCTTTGTTGACTGAGGTGCTCTAATCCCACTTGCTTAATTGTTCTGATCATAGAAGTGCGTGTCATGGATGATTTGAAGAGGTCTATCACTTTTGGTGTGATGAAATGAGCTGTAGTAGTGCACTGCATAAACAGAAGTAGCTATCTAAAGCGTGAAGTTACTTGTTTTAAGTTAACAGTTTTGCTTGCCCTGGCCTGTGTACTGGTTGGGCTGCGCAAAACAGACTTGGGAAACTGGTCCAGATTTCAAACAAACAGCTTCTGGGGTTATAGTAGTTTTAACTGGGGAACTTACCCACGTTAACCCAGTGGTGTTCCTGTTGGTACAATGGAGGAAATACGGCAAGAACTGTTTCTTCTGCTGGCAGTC
Organism: Scopus umbretta; assembly: GCA_013400535.1. Taxonomy (NCBI): domain Eukaryota; kingdom Metazoa; phylum Chordata; class Aves; order Pelecaniformes; family Scopidae; genus Scopus; species Scopus umbretta. The sequence continues at coordinate 19,521 of VZTL01063191.1, forward strand.
ATGGTTTCAAATAAAATAAAAGCTTTTATCATGTTATATTTGAAGTGCTAGAGAGACCAAAGGAAACAAATACAGATCTTAATTTTATGCTGAACTTGCTCTTTAGAAAAGCATTGTCTTTAAAGGCAATTGAACTTTCTGCTTTCTCCTGTATGTGAGGGTTGGGTTTTTTTCTTTTTTAAATACAGTAATTTCAAGGAATTTGTTTGCACTAATTCACTCCTCATAAATGTTAAAGCCTTTCATTTATATCTCTGAAATCCTTTGATGAAGTTGTCTGGCTGTGAAGAGCACCAGATTTTGCTTCTAACAGGAAAAAAGGTGTGCAGTTCTCTTGTCTGTGTCACTGCAGAAAAGGAGCCAAAGGATTGAACTGTGGCCTGTGTCAGTCCTGTATGTCATGTTGAATGCAAGGCTTCTCCATTAAAGTTTTTTTTTTTTCTTCTAACATGGTTTGTTAGCTTTCTAAAAGAAGACCTAAGGATGTGACTCAACCTTGCAGAAGGAAGGAAACATGAAATGTAGGCTGTTCTCCTGTTCCGAACTTACAGCAAACCTTTGCAGAGGGCTCGGTATTGTTGCTAAATAAATGTGGAACTGCTGTACTGTGCATGGAAAATAGGAAAGTCTAACCATGTGTGAGTGTTCTTGCCTTTATGAAAAAGACATTGTGATTAATGACATCTTGCATGTAAGTAAAACAAAAAAGCAACCTACCCCCTAATTTAAATAGTTTCAGTCCAAAGGAGTGTGAAGTCCTGTTCTTTCCTCCTCCACTTTCTTAGGATGTGGGAACAAAATGCTATGTCTCCTTGTTGGTATGAGATAGGAGTTTGAGATGGTGGATTCAGGGCCCCTGGCACTGGTGTGCAAACAAGTGAAGTGTGGACAGGAGGATGATGATAGTGCTAGTTCTCCATTTCATAGATGCTTGAATCATTTTGTCTTTTATAGGGCTGAGTATGACGATTCCTATCATCTGTTGATCCAAAATGAATTTGCGCTCAGTACAAATTTAGAAGCCAAAGTGGCGAGCATCAACATTAAACTTCTTGTTTTATGGTAGACTTTTTGTATAAAAATAGTGGGCTAGCTAAGGAATAAAAGATGCAGCAGCCAGACATTTTTGTCTTTTATTCCATGTATTACACAGTTAGTGCTGAATGAGCTTTTCATAGTCATGGGAATGATATCTTCTTCATGTTAATACTGTAAGGGTGTTTTGTTTCTTTTGTTGTTTTTTTTTTTTCCCCAGACTGAGGTATGGACAGTGTACTGAAGTACGGTTTTATAATAAGTAAAAAAACTACCAACAACAAACCCCCAAAACCAAAGCCCACCCCACAAAGCACAACTGGTGGTCCCTCTGAGCAGGGGGAGAGGCTTGCACAAACGTACAAGCAGTTCTGACTAAACTTCAGCAAGGGATTAAAGAAAAACCATGAAGCTTCTGAAGAACAGCCTTGCTCTAATAAAGGCTGAAGAGTTGAAACCAAACAAAAACCCACCATACCATCATCACCTTTTTCTGCTTGTTTGCAGAGATTGAATCTGCATGAATTTCAGCAAATGGTTGACCTAGTTTCTTGGCTGGTAAACTAATATACATGCCTGCTTTCTGTAAAATGTGGTCATAGACAAACTAAGGTGATTGAAAATCTTAGAATATAAAGATAGGATGCTAACCTAAATGTTTTATGCCTTGATTTGAAGGAAATCGAGAGGCGAAGTGGTAAGGGGTATATGAAATAAATGATATAGCACAGGCTGACAAGGAATGAGTAACTTTTTTTCATGGCACCTGAAATTGGCACCCAGTTGTCAGGCAGTAAGTGTAAAATAAATCAGGCTTCCCCCCCAGTACCTGATTGGACTGTGGCACTTGCTGTCAGTATCGGTTGAAGAGGCTGAAGATGTGCATAGCTATCAAATGTGCAGACATAACTTCTAGTTCAGGCAGTCTCTGCACTACCTTTGAAGTGGTCCTGGTATATTTCCCTAAATACCTGCTGTTGGACTAGGTGAGCATTTGGTGTGAATTGTTTTGACTGTTCATTCCTTGCCAAAAAACACCCACCTGCATTCAATAAATCTGACTGTAATGGGTAATAGTCTATGTTCAGTATCAAAATTCTTTAGCTTTTAAGGAGAAAGTTCAGGGCTTTTGTTTGTCCTTGGATTTTAGTAAGTAGAAGGGCAAAGAAAAGATATTCCAGGAAAAAAAGGCTTCTGTTACAAAGAGGATATTCAACTTTAAGTAACGCTTGAGTTTATAACTTCCGTAAAAATAGGAACACGTGTGTACTTATTCTTGAATCAGGGCTGAAAATCAATGTAATTAAGGTTAATGGTGGTATTGGTCGTGATATCGATTGTGAGATTTTTTTTGACAGGAAAAAATAGAGGGTGAGGGAATCTAGTCTTCTTATCTTGATAAAGGCCACTAGATACGAAATTCTGTACCTTGAGAGCTGCTTCTGAAGTAGTCCTAAATCGGGATCTAGTGTCCTTCCTGGGGTAGTCTTTGTTATTAAAGATGCTGAACTTACTCATTTACCACTATTCTGTGCGGAAGGTGACTTTGGAAAGCTGCTGATGTGGGGCTCTTAATCAACCCCCCCATCGCTTGCGTCAGTCTGCTAGTTAGCATCTCTTGCTCTGCAAATCCAAATTTTGTGGAGTCTTTTTTGCTAGTGGGTACAGCAGGAGAAACGGGTTCTCCCCCTCTGTTGTTTATGTGAAGCTAACAGTGTTAAAAGGGGGAGGAGAGAAGGGCAGGAAGAATGTACTTGCTGATTAACAACTACTGTAGTTTTCAAACACAGCATTGCTCTTAACGTTATTCAGTGTTATACAGTCTTGTTTAGTATGGAATTGTGCAATTCTGCATAAAGATAATGCTTTACTTACTGGGTGGTTACTTTCTGTGCCAGTATTGTTTTTCTTCCCTTTGAGAAGAGTGTAAAAACTTGATTGTTGATACAGTCTGCACGAAACTGAACTTGATGGGTTTTACTGCTTCAAAGTGGGATTTTTCTGCTAGCTAGTTCAGATTGGTTTTTAGTTATAGTGATCCATGTTCGTATTAAAATATTGTATAAACTGACTTTTTTTGTAGCTATTTTGGTGGCTTCACTTTTTCCTGAAGTTATAGCCTATGTGTAGTTTAGCATGCTACATGCAAAAACAAGAACAAAAGTGTCATGAAAGCTATTGTAACACCCCTGCCCTGCAACTACACCACAGCTTCCCACCCCGCCCATCTCCATCTCATCCCTGCTGTGGGTTTAATCCCACCTTCCCAGCCTAGTGCTGGCCGTGAGAGCCCTCTGCTTGCTGGGTGGGTTTGAAAAAGTGCTCTTCCGCTTTCCCTCTGCTTTTCTAACCTGCCAGGCTGGGGCGGTGGCAGGTCGATCCCCACATCCCACCATGGCTCCTGGGGCCCCATCCTGATGGTATTGAATTGCTTGAGGCTCGGGACTGTGTTGGAGGTCTCAGGGATGCTGCAGTCCAGGGTGAGCAGCTCCACAGGCAGCGAGAGCGAGCTGATGTTGCAGTGGGAGATGGCTCCAACAGTGCCACCAGGATCCCCAGGCATGGGGACGCTGCTGGGACTGTCCTGGCTGACCAAGGAGCAATCCAGTAGCATGTCCTTGGGCAATGGAAGGTTGCCTGCTGGGTCCCCAACAGCTTGGATGTGGGAGGCAGCACAGTGGCTGAGGATGTCGCTGCCCACGGGGCTGTTGGTGCCCAGGGGTGGCCGTGTCGGAGACACCGAGCTGTGCAAACTGCCTTTCCATGTCCTGATACCCGGGAAAGCACAGCGGCAGCACCGCGGAGCCTGGGGCCACCCCGCTCCCATGAAGGCTGCAGGGTGTGAAGCGTTGCGGTGGGCCCTGCGGGGTCCCGGGGGCTGCCCAGGCTGGGGGCGGTTCCCACTGCGCCAGCGGCCCCACAGGGCAGCACCCAGCAGAGACGCAGCACCATGACCGAGCGTGGAGGTGGCTGGGGAGGCAGGTTGGTGTTCATCCGCTGGATACAGGAGACACGGAGGTTGAAGAAGCAACTGCATGGAGCCATCTGCATAGGCGTGTTATTTGTGAATGAAGAAGGACTCACGGTCCTGCACAACATCCTTTTCTCTAAATTGAAGAGAGATTGATTTGATGGATGCACTGTGCGATGGATAAGTAATTGGCTGGATGGCTCAGTGTCCAGATGGAGATCAGTGATGAGTGGTGTCCCTCAGAGGTGTGTATTGGGACCAGTACTGCTTAATATCTTCAACAACAGTGGGATCGAGTGCACCCTCTGCAAGTTTGCAAATGACACCAGGCTGAGTGGTGTGATTAACACACCTGAGGGACAGGATGTTATCCAGAGGGACCTGGACAAGCTGAAAAGGTGGGCTTATGTGACCCTTGTGAGGTTCAACAAGTGCAAAGTCCTGC
>VZTL01063193.1:2362-21419 GCA_013400535.1 Scopus umbretta
CAGACATCTGGAGTGATTTCTTTCTACCACTGCAGAAGTTTTGGTAGTGGCACCAGCTTTCAGTGGACCCCACTTCACTGCTGCCCGAGTAACATTTGAGGGGAGGAAGAAGCATCACGAAAAAGTGGATCCAGATGAGCCCTGCCTCTTCTGAGTGAGGGGGTCACAACTTCGAGTCTTGTTTACCAAAGCTCAGTATTGAGGCCTATTATGGTGCTCCAGCATTAATTAAAAAAATCTCGCCCCCCTGCTGCGCCCCTGCATTTCCAATCTCACTGAAATGACTCACCTCAATTCTCACCATTCTGGTCAGATGGCGTCATGGATGTGCTGGAATCAGATATTGCAACACGTGGGCTGACTGATAACAGAAATTAGACCTATTTTACCTACAGTAGCTGAATAGTCAATAACAAAACTTGTTAGTACCTTTGGCGCTTTTGCAGTTACTTACTTCTTTGCAGTACATAATTTTATCTTCAGCTGAGTTAGAACTAATGAAGCAACTGATGTCACTGGGAGAAACTTTTTAGGGCCTTGGTAAGTGTAGCAGTTCATCAGCCAGAGCAGGTGATACTGTGAATTCAGACTTTCACAGAATGACAGCAAACCAACCATAGGCAAGGATCCCTTTGATGCAGGAGCTCTCCTTCCCTCTCTGTGAATTCCCTTCCTTTTGCTTACAGGAGTCTGAATTTTTAAACAATGCTTTTCTTTTTGGACTAAGAGAGATGTAGCAAAACCGACTTTGTGTGATGAAAACCATTGGAACTATTTCCTTCCAAGGGGGATAAAAGCAATGCACGAATACAGCCTGTGAGTTTACTGGCATTAATTATATGGTAGTAATATTTTGTTTGTGACAGAAGATTTAAGTCATGCTTTTATCAGTGGCATTTATATTAGTATTCTTTTTCATGGGAGATACATGGGTGACAAAATGTTGGTGTTCCTTAAGCTATTCTTGTTTTATTATGACATTGGTGTTATTAATATACTGTTGTTATGCTAATGAGTTACTAGGGTTTGCATCTCAGAGGTTTGTCCACAAAATATACACCGAATGGAGAAAATGTATGAAGTACAAAACTGTTACATTCACTTCTGTATCATATCATATATGTGAGAAGTTGCTTTTATTATGTATTGCTATATGTATGTATGTAAAAAAATCAGAAAAGTATTGTGAAGTGCCTACTCAACCAGTGAACTTTTCTCGTGAAATGGAAAGAAGAATCCGTGTGGGGTTTTTCAGTAACAGAACTTCCTCATGGTTGCCATTGGTTATTATTTTGCAGTAAATATGTTTATTTTCAGCTAAGTTAGAAGTTAATGAAAGAAACTGGGGGTCACTAAAAGACTTTCTGTTGATTTCAATGAGCGGTTTCTTGAAGTCTTTCCTAATTCTGTGTTGTAAAGGGCCAGACTTTGCAGGAAAGTTTCCACTGCAACATTTCCTACAAAATACTGCTGTTCCATATTCTGGTAGACTTCTGCAGATGGTCTTATTTGTAGATAGAGATATGGGATGTGGCCTGCCTTAAGTGTAGTAGCTTCAGTAAAATATTTGTATTGCAGACCACTTATTGTTTTGATTTCTTACCACCTTTGGAAATTGATCCTGATATCTGAAGAAGAGTACCGTAAATCAGCAGTTACCTTCATCATATTTTTGTTTACATGTTTATTGGAAACGTTGAATATATACATGCATCATCAAAAACCTGTTAATTATACTACATGTGGTGGCATTCCTGGATTATTTTGCTGAAGGTGGCTACCATTCTGTGATCACTGCAAAGCAAATTACGTATAATGCCTGTAAGTTGGGCTTTATCTAGTTAGTTTACTGTTAATATCAGTAGTAATGAATGTATATGAATTTTGCTTTCACTTCTTGATGTAGTGAGTTAGTTCAAAATGTGAATCCTGAGTTGACTTTCATAGCCTCTTGCTGCTTGTCACGGTATTTTCATAGTATCTTCCCACCTGCTGTTTGAGATTCTTTGGGTCAGTCCCCTGCTCATATGCCAGGGAAGAGAATCCTATAAATGGTCTTTAGGCAGGGATGGAGCTGATTAAACAATGATTAACAACCTGATCAAAGAGGTTGGAGGAGATTTTAAATACTCTCATCAAATACACAGCCATCTGCATGAAAGGGAGCAAGCACAGAGGAAATAGGTCTTTTCTCATCTGCTACATATTTTTCAAAAGTCTCACAGTCCAACATAAGCCGGGTGAATTCCGATCAGCAGGTACACTTTTCTCTCTCCTTGAGAAGATGTTCATTGTGAAGTTGCCTGAAATGCAAAGCAATGGTGATAGAAAAATGCTGTAACAGAAGATCAAACTCATTCTTTCTGCTACATTAGTCTAATTTTTGTAATACCCTCCCAGGAGCGTATAAGATCCTTGATGCATGGAGCAATGCTGGCATAAGTTATTAGCTCTCTGCCCCAATTTGTTTGCTCATCCTGGATAGTCATAAAATGTATTTATTTCAGACTAAAGTCTCTCCTTTCCAGTTAGATAACGGTAAACTATTTTGTTTGCTTGGTTTTTTTCTATAAGAATATTTGAGGGAAAAAGCAAAATTATTTTGACTTTTAAAATTATCTTTTCAAGAATAAGGATTTAGGATCCATTGCAAATATCTAGCTGTCTAGATCAGCACAAAATTATTGAGATTGCTTGTTTGTGATAGCAAACCAGTTAGTAAAAGACTTGGAGCATAAGTTGGTGATAGATATTTCCAAAACTATGGTGATCAGTATTTACTGTTAAGTCTGGCAATGTGTTATAAATTAATGATGACTCACTTTTTCCCTTTAAATTAATTCATCAGAATGTCCAAATTAGATTATACCGACTCCAGGCTTTTGCTTTAACAGACTGTGCAAACCCCTGTGGAAAAATGCTATGAAGTTTAATAGGAACAAGAATAGTAGGATTCTACAAGAATTTAATAAAGTCCCACGGAAACTTTTAAAATTACCCCTAGAACTGAACAGTAAGTGATACCTTAGATAGACTTTTGAAATAGCTCATAAAATTCTACAGCAGTGATACAGCTTTCTAGAAAATTATGTAGGATTTGGGGGGAAAAATTCTCAAAGCATCAAAAGACTATAATTCTTTAATTTCCAAAAGAATGTTTCCATACAGGAATATTCGAGTGTAACCTATCATTAAGGTGTCAGATCTATAATGGAAAAAACCCAGATAGAATGCAGCGTCTTTTAGTCTGCGTCAGTTATTTTTACATTCCAAGCATTGCCATCTAGTTTAAAATGGGTGCCACACCTTGTGGCCAGCATGAAACGCTGAACTAACTTCTGGCTTCAGCTGAGCCCTCAGAAAAAAAATTTGATGCTTATCACTTCTGTTTGAGATATTTTCTTGTATGCAGGAAGACTCCATTACCCAGCCCATCCTTTACATAAGATTGGGACAATTAATTTAGAAGTTGTTCAAGGAGTAAGATTTCAATAGGCAAAAAAAGAAGGAGCTGCATTGTGAGAAAGTTACTTACCTAGAAAGGGTCAGCTCCAAAGAAAGATGGAAAAATGTTCCTACCATCCATTGCTGAGGTAGTTTATAGTGCAGACTGCACCAGGAAAATGATGTTTAGTCATCAGCGTTCCACCCCGCAGCTGAAATCTGGTACAATAAAGAATTAGTTCTCTCTAGCTGAGCACATATTGCACATTGTGATAGGAGAAGCACTGAAGACATGAGTAAGAAAGCAAAAAAAATTTTTTTCTATTGCCTGGTGGAGCTGGGATGAATCACACATCTGGGTGTGGAAAACTGCCTCTGACCTTAAACCCAAGCACAGTTTCTGATGAACTGAGAAGCTCCGTGAAGTGTAAGTTTCTGGAAGTGAATTACAGAGTTTGATCATCCAAAACACTTTCAAAGAATAAAGAGTCATTTTGAACTTGACTTCTAAAATCTTGCTTTCAGTGTTTGATGGGAATGATTGTTATTATATTTTGGGTTTTGATTTAAGGTGTCTTTTTGGCATTACAGGAATCATAAATGTGCTGATTTTTTTTAGCTTCATCTCCTGAGTTTTGCATACAAACATTGCTCATTCGAGATGAATTTTGCCATCACGTTTTTAGGTTGCAAGATGATTGCGCTGTGTTCTAGAACATGGATTTTATTTCCCATTTTGTTCGATATCCCTGCTTTGAAAGGTGCTTGAACAACTGTTCCTGAACTCTTCCTTTTATAACCCTAATCCCTTTCCCTTGGTATGATTTTTGGATATTTCCACTGTTTCTGTGAACGGCTTGAATTCTGAGGAGGCGTTAGTGCATTTTAATTTGCCCATGTTATTTTTATATTGGAGTACTTCAATAGGGCTGTGGTATTTTGTTTTTTAAATACCAGCTACTTCTATTGTTAATATTCAGAGAAGATGGTTTGACCTATAAACTTGACTTTTGTGATCATTTCTGGAAACTTGTGAGCCATCTGCTAGGTATTTTAAAGACAAGTAGATGTCCGTAAAACTTAGGGAGGCATTGCTGATGTGTGCAAATCTGTTCCCTAACTTTTCTATGTTAAAGAACAAATGATTCAATATTCTGTATTTCCTGAAAGAGAAGCTATACCTGCACTTAAAATTTAACTTAAAGCAAATTCAGGAAAAAGTCATGAGGTTCATTAACGGAAACAGGAAGTGTTTTGATAAAATCACTGTGTTGCCAACTGGAATGTGATTGAGTTACTTTAAGAAAGGTCAGCCTTTGGTACAGTTGGTTTTAAAGGGTAGCTCTTACTTTGCAGACTCTGGCAGCAATAAAAGCTATTCTCATCTGTTTTGCCTAATGCTTTTATACTTTGGAGAACGTTACACCGTAACCACGGTTTATGCAGTAATTGCCTTCCTTGGGATACTCCCAGTGTATGAAGCACAGTGCTCACAAATAAGGGTTTTCACATGCTGAGAGGAAATTGGCAAATAGTTGGAATACATAATAGGCACTATACTAAGGTTTCCATTAACTACTCCAGTAGAAAAATGTTGCAGTGGTCAAATATTTTGCTATTAAAGAGCTGGCTAACAACAAGGAATGTGATTCTGCTAGATACGACGTCTATTTGTAACTGATACAAACCCAAGATGCCTGCTCAAAACCAAGCTTAGGGGATGGCATATGCCAAGATGCCCCATCTTAAGTCAGTGGAAGAATACATAGTGACTTCAGTGTTAACAGAATGCATCCAAGCATGGAATTCCTTTAAAAAAGTTGCCAAGAGAAAATGTTAACTCCCCCAAAACATGCACCCAGTCTAAAATTACTTTTAACATTAGACTAACTTTGTGAGGAAAATTATTCACCTCAAGAAAAATCATATCTCATGTTGATATCTATTAATTATAAAAGGTGAAAATAAATTTAAATTATTGAAAGTATCACTAACAGGTTAGTGTAAGAAAAGCGTTCGAGAAAAGTGGTGAAATAATCAAGTTTTCACACATACTGAGAATAATATTATTGGCATTTCTAAAAACTTGGTAGAAATTAATATTCAATTATGCATGACCTATTCTTTTATCTTGACTCTGCTGCGGTCCTGTTGCTTGGAACTAGAAAAGCAACCTCAATCGAGGAAGTAAAGTAGGCTCTTTCATCCTTATTCTCCAGCAAAGCCCAAAGCCTTCATATAAATGCCATCAGCATTTATAAAACATGTAAAAATGAGTCTCCTTGTTAACTGATATCTGGCACAATTCTTGGAATGGATTCTGACATTCTGGTCTGTATGTTCCATTATACAAAGGGCATGGGGTTTGGCCACAGCCAGCTAGCAGAGAAATCCTTTACTGTAGGAGGACTCCCTGCTGGGCCTTCAAAGCTGGACTTCAGCCCAGGGGCTCTGTCCTTACTAATATCTGCTCTGTCTTCTGCACCAAGTAGAGCTCTAATGAAGGAGAGGATCTGTTTCTGTCTAATAGTTTCCTTACTGTGTTTCTAAGTCTCCAGTACGATCGCAAATCTATAAAAAGGGAAGAGCAGGGTTCAGAACAGTATGTCTCCTATGACCTTATTTCCTTGTCCAGTTGTGAGTATTGAATATCTTACCCAGAATTCTAATGCCAAGGTTAAAATAATTTCTTCTTGAACTAGTTTGCTGTGATGAAGTAGAATTGTTCAGGAGACAGATTGCTCTGAGAGCAGAAGATTATTAAGTGCAATTCACTTTGTTAAACTGAGCAATATGCATTGCTAAATTGAGCTTTTCTCAGTGCTGGGTGGTCATTCTTCTAGTTGCATGGTGAAGTGAGGGGGTTGGAACCAAATTCCCTGCTTGGATCTGATCATCATACCAATTTGCGACATCTGAGCTCCTAATTATGATTTATTAAGAACTTGGCATGAAGCCCAGTTCTGTTAAGGAACCAGAATTCAGTGTCTCCACTGGAATCATGACAATTCACATGTCAGACCATGTAGCAGTTGTGGATCCCAGGGTGTCAGCCCACCAGCTTATGTGACAGCAACGCTTAATCATATCATGACCAACTCTGGCTATGCCAGGAGGCATGGCAGGGAAGGCCAACACCAACAGCCTATTGCTGGGATGTGTGGTACCCTGCTTGGGTGCACTGCCACGGCCACCCTCCTGCTCCAGAATCCCATATACCACATGCGGCTGATAACTGTAAAAGGATCCGGCCGTTTGTGGCTGAATTGTGGGAATCTGGAGCAGGAAAGGGGCAGTGACATTGACCTGAAAGTGTACGTCGTAGTGAGTTTGCAACAAGGAAGCATGAGACAAAGCCCCTAAGGTGAACTTTATATTCAGTGCATGAAAATTGAGGTCTAAAAATATTGTAACAAGACTAGTTTCTGCTGTTCATACTAGCGATGGAAATGTTTGTCTAAATATTTCATTTTAGCAGCTTTCCAGAAAAGTGAGAGAGATTGCTAAATTGTATTGCATTATCTCGTCCAGTCAACTTGTCATTCTTCCTCCCAGTAAGCTGAAGCTGAAGCAACATGGTATTTTTCTGGAGAAATTTTTGGATTGTAGTTAATTGTAAACAGCAAGGTAGGATGGTTTTCAAAATATTCCTCAGTTAGATACCTAGCAACTCATAGAATTGAAGACTCATCATATTCATTAGTTATTAAATAGTCAGTTACTATATTTCAAAAAGCAGATAAAAATTCCTTCCTTCTCTGGTACAATGCTGTTCACCTAAGTTCTCTGAAACTTACTTTGTGGACAGCATCATTGATGTGAATCTTCCAACCTGTATTAAGCTATCGCATTCTCCAGTTAAACATGCTTTTAAATTTCTGATTGCACTATTAACGTGTATTTGGAGAGGGAAACACGCAAAGCTTACCTTAATATCCTTTATTAGAAAGAAATATGAGAATTCATTTCGGCTTAGTGTCGACAGAATGAGATGACTCCATTTGAAGGAGTGACTCCTTTGGAGTCAGTCTCATCATTTATACCAGTAGAAGATGTATCCTTTGGCATGGCTGTTTGCTGTTGTGAATATTAACCTACAAGAATTTGGCAGCACAATGAGACTGTTCAGCTGACCGATGCAGGACTGATATCCTGCACTGAACATATGGAAAGTCATTGTGTATTTGAGGTATCTCCTGGCTTTTGCCATCGTTTAACTTCACCAGCCTTTAAAATAATGAAATCGTTTTACTTGCCAGAAAATGTACGGACAAAGCTTGCTAACATTTCTAAATGCCTGCCTCCTTTTGTGGTTATATATTAGTTCTTCTGGAAGCTGTCTATTCAAAGACTGGGCCCTTCATATTTATAAATTTATAGACTAACATAATAATAATAATAATAATAATAATAATAATAATAATAATAATAATAATAATAATAATAATAATAAGCTAAGTATGTAGAAGCTGAGGAAAAATCAGATTAGATGTTAGAGGTATTGTCTTTTCCTACCACAGGGCCAGTTCTGCCGTTTGTGTGAAATGCAGGTGACCTCTATGCAGCTGCAGAGGAATTTGACCTTCAAACAGTATTTTCTCAGCAATGACTAAGTGCCTTCATTTGTTTTTAATACAGTCATATAAAATTATCACCTTAATTAAAAGGAAAACTGTAAGCATTTGGCCTTCTGCTTAAATTTCAGCGCCCTCTTGTTCCTTGGTTTGTTGAATGAAGATACTGTGTTTTCTTTCATACTGCAACATACCCGGCTTAGTAACCCTTCCCGTTCCTTCAGACTGGAATTATTCATCACAGTCAGAATTAGGGCTCAGTCATCAATAAGCATGGATTTTATAGATTCATTACAATTCCTTCCTCTAGATATGATTGCATACTTCTTTCTTAAGGAAGATTTGGCGTCAAATTCCATCTATAGAAACTGTTTCAGTTGTAACCTGTAACTGACAGCTATACAAAAAGCAACATTTAACATGATTGTGAAAGTCCCAGGATTGAAATGCCATAAGTCAGGAACAAATAGTCTTGGGAAAGGTTAGTGGTGATGCCTACAAAAAAGATACCAAAACTGCACAGTACTTTTTCTATCAATAATTACCAGCCTTTTTGTAGAAAAATCATTTAACCAGACCTTTCTCTCTGTTGCCCTTGTGAGATTAAAATGTGGTAAATGAACTGAAGTTAAAAGATTAGCTAACAGGAGCAGACTAAATTTTTGAAGCTTAGCAAATAAGAAAATAGAAGGTGAATTGTATTGACACTGCTAACAATGACATTTTGGGCATTGGCTGCTAAATAAGCTATAATTTAATATTTCAATTTCTGCACAAGAAACTTAAGGAATTTCCTGCATTCTTAAATGCAGGTTTCTACACTAATTTTCAGAGCCATCCTCTTCTTTTACAAAATGCTGTCCTCCTCCTACACAATTTAGTTGTTTCACAATTGTATTGCACAGCAGACAAGTTTCCTGTAAATTGACAAATAATGCAGGTCTTTGGTGTAATTTAGAAAGCAGTCTCGAAGTCTGAAATTTTAGCCCCTGTGAAGATTTGACTTTGTGGATGAAAATTGTTTGTGGACTTTTCCCTTACTTGGCAATGAGATGATCACGAAGATTGTGTCAAAAAACCAGCAACCTGAGAAATAGTTTACTTCACACATTTAATTGCATTTCTTTAAATGTATTTGTGGGCAAAGTCTGCATTTGGGGCTTTGAATAGGTAAAGATTAAAATCACGCAGAATGATCATTACACTTGCCATACTTGTTTTTTGGGTTTTTCTGGGTTTATTTTGGGGGGGGGGAACAGGGATGTACCAGAAACGTCAAGGCTTGAGATCAGACATGAATGCACCTCCTTTGCTGACCAGGAGCGGAGTCGCGGCCCCTGCCAGCTGGAGAGCCTCTATCAGTGGTAGGCTTTCCCCCCTCTTCACCACACTGACTCAGCTGCGCGGGCTGGTGTGCTGGAGGAAGCAGGCAGAGCCAGCGGCGTGACCCAGCCTTCTATAATTAGATCCTGATGTAAACGATGGAGTTAAGCCATAACTACTCAACTTTCATAAAACTGCTTTTGTCATTGCTTGATGCGTGCTGGTCTATTGAGCAAGCAGGTATCAGAGCTAATCCTAAAAACGCATCGTTATTTTTACAGTGACCTTTCTAAATAAACCTGAAAGTGGTGTCATTTGGATCAAATCAGAGCTGTTGGTAGTTCATTAGGCTCATGTCACTGTGCATTTGCCTCCAAAACATTTAATCAAATCGCCCCAGTACTCATTTAATGCACTTAATCTAACATGAGACTACCTTCTTTCCCATTTAAAGTAAAATCATAATATGTTTCGGCTTCGGCATGAAAAAAAGAAAAGGAAACGTTTAGCTATTTTGATTTTTTTAAGGGTTGAAATGACAAGGTCTGTCCTCATCAGAGTGGAAAAATCACTGTTTAGTTGTCACTTAAACTTTATCCTTTCAACTTTAAATATCCTAGTGTCACTTTTTCTGATGCTGTAGTTATGTTCAAATTACTTTTGTGGGAGCTGAAAAACATGTAGTAAATACATGTATTAGTTACAGAAATAACTAAAAACTAATAGTATTCTGAAAAAAAACCCAAGCCGTCCTGCACTTGAAGGCAGCTTGATAATTAAACTGAACAATTTAAAAAGTACAAAAAAGCAAAGCAATTTGGAAAGGAAGTAATTTGTATAACTAGAAAATATTTAAATAGAACAGGACTATTTCCTGCAGTGTAGGATTCTTTGCAGAGTGTTTCAAACAGTTGAACTCACAACAGGAAGTAATTTGCTGTTGAAAATAAGATCACATGAAACTCACTGCCTATAGTGATAAAAGGGAAGTGCTTCACTTGGTAAAACTGCTAGTTCATGTGAAGGCATCAGAGCAGTTTAATGACACTGCGTGTTTTAAATTAGTTTGGAATGTTAGAAACAGGAGTAGAGAAGACGATGACAATCACATGTAACAAGCATTAAGTGAACACAGGTCCCACCGGACATCAGATTACATGAAATGGCTGTTTGAAAACGTCAAAATCTTTATCACAGGTGCCTGGAAGTGTGAAACCAATTAAAAAAGGATGTTTTACATCTCTACGCTGTCACACACACAGAAGTAATTGATGACAGTGAATAAAATTCTTTCTAAATTCCTATGCAGGCCAAGGTGTAAGTATAGACCTATAAGTAGAAAATTAAGCACCTTGAAAACCAATTTGCGTATTTCCTCCAAAGTGGCCGTGGGAGGGGTGACGTGTGACGATACCCGATTATGCACTTGGAGACAGTAAACCATGATACTTTTCATTCTGAAGTATCACCCTTTCAGGTGGCAACGGGGCAATCTTTTTCAGAGGTTGAGGAAAAAAGTCAATTAGTATTAATCAATGCAGCAGGATTAAAAATTTTCTGGAGTTGATGCACAAGGTCACTCCTGTCAGCTGTATCAGCTACTACCTGTGTCAATTTACTAGTGACTTTGATAAGACAGAGTATTTTTATATACTTCTTTATATTTGATTTTGTGCTGGTTTATGGTTTTTTTTACCATGTCACCCTTGAAGGACCTCTGAGACTTTGAAGACTGAAGCTGCTGCTTCACCCACCATCCTTATATTCTTAAACTAAAGGCAGCAGCTTTGTCTTTACCATCGCTCTTCCAAAGCAACCTCTTTTCTTGGGGCCTAATGCCAAAATTAATAGGAATCCTTAGTTGACTCTGGTAGCCCTTGCATCCAGGTTTAGAAACATTAGATCTGTTGAGTACATCTTTGTAAGGAATCATTCTTAGCAAATATTTACCCTTACTGATTCCTTCTCTGATACTGCCAGGCATCATTCACTGCGTTTGGATGGTAGCTTGGCCATTCAATTGCAGCATGGTCATCTGCTCTAACGTGCACTTAATTCACAAATGTGATCCTATGGCGTATTTCTGGCACATGCATCTGTGCTAACGTACCCTTTTTAATTTATAACAAAAGAAATTTAGTTCTATGCTTCAGTGTTAAATCATTATTATAGTCTGAATTTTAATTAAATCTTTGCTATATAAACATGGCATTTTAATGCTCTCAGTAATAAAATACTATTTTATTTTAAGTAAGTCACTAGAAAGATCTTACAACAGTTGAGATCAAATATATTTGCACTCATTCTACAGGGAGAAATGATCTTTTTTCCAGGTATAAGACAGTGGCATGATTTATCAGTTTTTCTGTACTATGTCCAACTATGCCCATACATATGTAAAAATAATTTGCATTTCTAAATTAGTCACAAGTGCTTTCTCAGTGGAAATGTTGTTGCTTAGTGTCATGTGTTTCATTTTGCCAGGAGTCACACATTGTCTTCCTTTCTCTCACCAAGATCAATTGGACTTTGGTAATGAAGTCAGTTGGAATTACTTGACCCTTAATTAGTTGCTGCCTGTATTGGTACAGGGTGTTATGGCTGGAGGGAGATTCATCTGCTGCCTTGGGATGTTGCAGTGTCATTGTCCCGTATACCTGGTGCAGTGCAGGATTGCATTGCTAGGAACTATGGCTGCTCTAAAAGATGAGTAGTCCACAGTGTAAGTGGACTGCAGGCCAGATGTGAATAGTTTGTGCAGTTTAAGAAGTCTCTCTCTTTTTGTTGCTTTGCCCCAGAATCACAAAGCAACAGGCTTGGATTCCACTACTGAAATCAACTCAAAATACACATGATGTAATTATTTTGTTCCCCAAGTTCCTGTACAGTTGGGACTCTCATTAAGGTGAAGATTACCGGTAGAGTGAAATGTTTTAAAGTTTTATTTCTCACAACACTTGTTAATTTTGCAGTTTCTACTCAAAATCATAGTTTTCCAAATACTCTCCTTTAATCACAACATGCCATGTTGACACAAGTTGTTTACTCAGTCAGCATGTCATACCTCAACATTTATGCATATTCATGGAAACACAGAAGGGATTATGGTATAAAAGTTGCTTCAGACCTAATGCGATCACATACCCACTGATAATTTACATGTGTATTACACAACTATTTATTCAGCCTTTAAAAGGGGAAGAATCAGTTACCAAAGCAACTGCTATATTGTGTGTTACTAATGCTATTTTTAAGATAAAGAACATTGGTAAGGCACACATCTCAGTATCTCTTAGGAACAAGTACACACTTTGCAAAGGGGAAAAACACCAGAACTGTTATCATCACTGAATTTGTAACAAAAGTAGTTCAGACCTGTTTGCTAAGTATTTCCTTATAATTGAGTTTTATCACCATTATTACAGCATTGTAAAATATTCTCACAAGACCTTCAGGTAATACTCAGAAAAAAACCAAAGGGAAATAAAAATATGCAACAACAAGGGGTAAGTGAAATACGTTTGCATTCAGGATAAGCCTGGTAGGTCAAGCAGCATTTGCACAATCCAAAGCGTGCAGCTGGACACACAACATTTGTATCATTACAGAAGAAGACTCCATATAAATACAAGCTACTGATGATCGTTTTCTTCCTTTCTTTTCTGCTCAGCCAGTAGGACGCTCCCCTGTCATTGCTCTGAGAGTGGAGAACATAATGTGCTCTGTATTCCTTGCCACGGAGCAAATGCTTGGGACAGAAGATGTTTGCATATCAGTGTTATGGGCCAAACAACTATGATTCTGTGTCGTAGTGGAAAATAATAGCACATGACGTAAGCTGCAGTAAATCATTTTTGTCCTAAGTGCACTCATAACCAAGTTATAGACTTTTTAAATGCCCATTTCTACTCTTCTGGCAGTCCAAAGGACACAGAAGAATATGGTCAGTTTAGGAAGAGTTGGGTTTTATTGATCATATTTTAACTTTTTCTGCTAACACCCTGTTTGTGAATAGACTGACATTTCCTTGATTCTAGTTGCATTTCAGAATTGTTTACAAGATAATAGTTTCTAAAAAAATCCCGGTCCATGGCTCACTGTAGCCAATGCATTGTGAATACCTAATGTTGATCAAGGTCCTTCAGATGGGATAAGTCAAGTGATGCTATCCTGAATATTATGGTATGTTTCACTTGCTTTTTGTAAACCTGTAGGGTTATGAATGTGAGTGTAGCTTTCTGTCAGTATTAGACAAAGATCTGTTTTTTAGAAACTCTGGAAAACTTAATTTGAAGGATGTCTGCAACATCACTTGTTCCGTCCAAAACCTTACGTCTTTGACCAGCCAAGATAAAGCAATAGTCAAATGAGAGCTAGTGGAGCTACTCTGATAATCCATCCAAATGAAAATGAAGATATTGTGGAACAGGTATTTTGCTTATGGGGGAAAAAAGGAGTTATGTACAGTTTGCCCAAAGTCATTCCTGCTTCCTACTTGCAGAAAGTGATGATGCACCTCTTTGAAAGACCAGACCATTCAGACTCTGGATTACTCAAATAGAGTTACCTGTGTGATTTTGTAGGTGAAGAGCTGGGCCCAAAATAAGCACCCAAGAAATGTTGAAGTGATGCAACGTAAGGAACCTTCCCTCCCTCAAATGAAGTTTTCTGGATTTTATTATAAAAGAGTATTTGGTCAGATTTTCAGAGTTGTATAAATAACAACTTGAAATGAAAGAAGAGCGGCTAGGTTTTCCGACAACTCATGGTGATCTAGTCTGTTCCCTTAGAAAAAGGGTTGATTTGTGTGATATTATTAGTCTATCCAGTATCTTCTTCAGTCAATTATGTTGCTGGCTGAATAAGGCTTCAAATTGTCTGCTGTCCTATTTGATGAATAACAGCAATGTCTGAGTCCATTGCTAAGCCAGTATTAGTCATTTCTCTGCTCAGGTGCAGTGTTGGTGTCTCGGTTACTTGATTCAGGGGTAATCATGTATGGATAGGTATTTCGGGAGAAGCACGAGCCATGGATCAGTGCATGCATCCTCTTTGTGACTCAGCTCTGCAGAATACTGCAGGAGAACTTTTGTCTCTGATATCGGGATTGAAGTGCACAGCAGGCAAGTCATCCAAGTCCATGCAGAGCTCTCCATTTTCTCTGTGAACTGTATAAATCCTGTTGGTCTCTTATGGAAAGTGAGACATTTAAAGATACTTCATTGCAGTTAGTATGGCTCTGCAGTTGTGGAAATGGATAATCTGTGTCGGGAATGCAAGAGTGCGTCACTTTCAACAAAGAGATGAAGATGGGAGAAAAGATGTGAAAAAAGATGCATCTGTTTTAATTTATCTTTATTCTCTAACTCTGGATACTAAGGGCTTTTCCTGGCTCCCTCTGCTGGCTATGAAGCTGGCTTAGCATTTTTTTTCCACTACGGTATTATTTTTGCTGATTAAAATAGCTATGGCAGCTTTGTGTCTATCTCAGCCTCCCACCCCCCGCTATCCTGCTCTACGCATTCTTCTGTGCTTAAATACACAATTGTTTTTATGACTAATTCCTCTTCTCCCTTCTAAGATTCCTGTGTGATTCATATTTAAAAATGAATCCGTCCTTTGAAAAAGCAATTGGTTACTCCAAGTACACAAACAAAGGAGCAAAAAAAAAGAGAAAAACCCATGAAGTTCCTAAAATATTAAGTAGTAATTTCCAGTATGAACTGACATGTTATCAACACTGAAATTAAATAATGAAAGAAAAGTATAACAGCAGCGTAGCAGCAGAAGCCCCAACCATGAAATGTTTGTATTATGCCTCTTTTCTAGTCACCTGAGATTTGAAATGGCGCACCTGCTTTATAGTACTTAAGCAACAGTAGTACTTTGGCCTGACATAGAATTTCCGTCTCCAGAACATTTAAGTATAAACTGATTAAATCTGACAGTTCTCCTGTAGAGCAGGTAATAACTACCGTCGCAGATATATCTCAGAACATCCCCAATTCACAGAAGGAGACGCTAATCTGTTAAGATTAAGCAACGTATCAAGTCAAAGCAAAAAACAACCCTTGTTCAGAGACTCACTTTTAGCTCTGAATTCCACCATCTAGATCACATTTTCTACTGCATCTGCGATTGATCACAGTTATTGATACCCAGCTGATCATTAGCACACCTACGGCCGCAATACATATGCATGATTGTGGTATTTGCACGAACAAAATAACAGGCCCAGTTTTAAAGGGCTGTTGAAAGAGCGGCTACGTCGGCTGATCTTGCCTCCAGGCCCTGGAAACAATGAGCACTGTGGCTGCTGCAGGAAGAACTGTGCTGGCCGAGCAGAACAACGCAGCTGAATACACCAACTGCTGCTCTGCTCTGTTGAGTTGGGCAACAGCATCTTTCAGTTAATCTCAGCCCTTCCGAGAGTCACCACTTCCCTCCCAAAAGACGTACTCCTGTCTGTCTCTGTGTTTTCTGGGCTGGAACCAAGCTGTAGTCCTTTGTGTGGGAACAAGCTCCTGGGGTAAATTTTTTTTGTATGCAATTTTAACACTCCTTAGTGACTCAGCCCAAATCCTGTGGGAATTCGTAAACCGTTTTGAGGACTCTGAAAATGTTGCCCTGTACCTGTGAGGCTCGCTGCGTTCCCAGAGTTAATGGGTAAATATGTTGGTGGTAGGCAGAAAATTCTATTAAGATTCTTGTATTACCCTTGCTGCTATAATATATGGATGCTGCAGGATCTTGAATGTTTCTATCCTCCCAGCTTCCTGCTGAGATGATATTATTGCTTGGGTTAAAAGCTAAGTGGCTTTGTGTATGTACACACTCCAGTGAAATATATGATTGCTAATAATCTGCGTAGCATGAATGGAAAAGCATTTCAGATGTGGTAACGCAGAACTTCACTTAAGCTAGTAACTCACATTTGGTTTGAGGCAAGCTGCTGCAATCTGGGCTGAAGAGTGCACTTTCTTCTTAAATTTAGGCTGTCGTTCTCCTAGGACTTTTTTGGTTGTTTTTGTCCTCATTAACAAGTAAGTATAACCTTAACCTTGAAAGTGCTTCTTGAAAATTTTACAGACAATTTCTTCTAGATATAAAATTTCATTTTTTACTAGGTGGAAATTTTAAGGTTTTAATACAGTAAAATAATTGCAATAAAATTATCAAAATATGTAAAATTAGGGAAATAACTTGAGAGTTCTCATTTTTTTGACAAAAAGTCTACATTTTTAGTGATTGGGGTAGAGAGAGAGAAGATAGCAATTCTGACACGTTCTAACTAACTTGTCTTTGAAGAATACTTAATATTCCGAGCCATAAGCTCTCATGGTATTAGCAGCCATGTAAACTGATACATGCAGTTTTGGACCAGTCGTAAAATCTGAGATCCTGACGTGATCCTGCAGCCCTTGTTTAGAGAGCTGGGGTCAGCTATGGACTGCAGGCCAAATTCACCCAGAATAGTTTTGAAAAAATGTGTGACGATGTTGAGACCTTTACAGGTTTTGCTTTCTAAAAAAGAACTTGATTTCTAGATTTGCAACCAAGAGGACTGTGCCATCAGACCTTAATAATCACTATCCTTAATAATTGACTGTAAGCTTCCCTTGTCTGACCCTTCATAAGAAAAGATCATGTAGCAGAGGAGGTGAGTTTATACATGAAGGTCTCCTAGGTGTAGAATAAATATCCCAAATTCACTGCTGCTTGCACACAATGATTTTAACACCTCATTTGGAATTTGATAATAATCCACATATATCACACCACAAATCAGTTTTAAAATATCAAAACAAAACTGAAGTTGCATCAGTGAAGTTACATAGGTGAGTCGTCCTGCTGTATAAATACCCATCATTTCATAAGATGTCCACCACCCTACCTGGTTGCCTTTGCCTGTTTATTTCAGACATTTGCTGCAGTGACTTTTGCTGGAAGAGCTCCTCTGTTTCCAGAGCCTAGGGTAATAGGATCCTCTCTACTTAGGTAATGAAAAGCTGCAACTTGATGACAATTTACATATAGGCCATTCACATCAGTTCGTTTGGCTAGAACACCATAAATGGTGTGACCTCCACACAATTTCTGACCCACAAAGGTGAATAAAGAGAGACTTAATGTGAAGGCTGTTCATAATTTGTAATGTGTTTCTAATGCATCTTTCCTCTGACTATGCTTACAGACTTTCAAACCCGTATCATTCCATTTTCTGTTAAAACCGATGTAAGGAGCACAGCCTGTCATTTGGTTGAAGAGTGGCATCTAATTCCTTGCATTTTTTGAACTTCTTATCATATTAAGAGCGTTTTGGATGGGAATAAGATGACTGATAAAGATCAAGGGTAAGAATAGGCCACCTTTTAGTAACATGACTTCGTCTATATGCATGTGTGTGACTTTGCCTTGTAATTAATTTTCACTCAGAAGAGGAATCTTAAATATTAAAATACTGTTCCTCCAACTGCTGGGCTTTCTCTGCTCCTCATGGTTTTTGTGTGTGATAGAGCTGTCTTTTCACCAGGGCTTCTCATGTGACAGATGATATCTATGTATTGCCCTGCTGTTTAATGTGAAGCAAATGGGATAGCTTATCTAATGTGACAGGTACGGTCATCTGTTGTCAAAGCTGTGACAGTACTGACCAGGATTATCTGGATGAGCGGTCATCTTGATGTTGCAGCATGGAAGGTGTGGGCTTCATGGATAAACTGCAACAGTACAATGAGATACATGGCCACTGAAGTGGAAAAGATGAGGCAGACTAGATGCTAATGTGATATATAAAGACATCAGAAGCTGACGAGTGAAATTAGGATAAAGGTTTTGGGGGTGTAGGTAAGTGTAGTGGAGGATGTATGAAATACACACCTCCTGGAAAATCTGGTAGACATTATTTGCAATAAAATAGGATGTAAGTTCATTTTTATGCAGTTAGGCAGATGTCTGTACAGACTGCTATTCAGCATTATTTGTGAATCAGTGGAGGATCCTCCCAGTGCTAAGACTAATAAGGTCTAGAGGTGAGTGACTGAGCAGCCGACAGTATATTTTCCCAAATATAACTGTGAGCAAATGAACCAAGCATGTAAATAGTTTAAAAGTTGGTTTATTATGTGGCTATAGTGAGTAGAGCGCTGTCCAACTTGAAATGAAAGTGGCATTACAGTAGTTTTGAAGAACATAAAATTTTGCCATTACAGCTGTGATTTTCAGAGAGGCCTATAAGTGCCATGTGTATGGACATTCATTAGGGAATTAGCTATCTTAGGAAAGGCAGGGCCTACTGCAAACAATGAGTAAATAGTATCAGAACTTTTAAAATGTCCATATAATGAACCTCAATATGTAAAAAATACCTATGTGGGTGCAAGCTGATGGAATTTTTAATACATATGGTGAAAGAACTTTTTAATCACAGAAGAGGCAAATGATGATTGCTTAAAAAGACAAGAATGACTTGCCTCCAGGAGGAGGGTCAGAGAGAAACAGAAAATCATTTGTGATCTATGTTTCAACAATAGAAATCAGCAGAAAGAAGGAGCTGAACATGCTGATAGATCACTGCTACACAGCAGAATATGCTCAAGAGCATGTGAGTATGATGACCCAGCAGGCTGCAAAGTTTTATCAGGTGTTTCACAGTGTTTTCTTAAATCCTCATCTTCCAAAGTCATACAGATCTACAAAAAAACAAAGCTTTTGCC
>VZTL01063194.1:2490-13412 GCA_013400535.1 Scopus umbretta
TAAATTCTAGTCTGGAAAGCTATGTTGCATTTCAAGTTGCTGTATTTAAGTTCATCACACAGGCAGGTGTCAATTTAGGATAAGGAAAATCTAATTACACAGCACAGCTTTTAACACCCCATCTCTTATCCGGTAGGTAAGAGAAAAAAGCAGGAGCAGGTTGTTTTGAGGCAGTGTGCTTCTGTGGAAGGTGCCAGGAGATTATAATCTGGTTTTATTAAACAGATCGCTAGCAGGCCTTACGTAAGAAGCGAGGCCATGCACACTAACGGAAGACTGAATGAGGACATGTTTTTAATTCAAAAAGAGCAACTTCTTTAGGCTGAGCTGAAATTGCGTGAACAAATTGGTCCTAAATGAGTACTTGGAACTAAAACCAGTTCCAAAACCATTTAATATTTCAAGGTAACAATGACTGTGTGTGGACGGTGCTTATTAGATTGTACACTACACACCAAAAAACTGCACACAAAAACGTCAGACAGACTTAAAATATACTGCATATCTGGAATTAAGCTACACAAAGGATGCTCCTTTCCTACTAATTTTTTGATACCTTATGCTAGGGCAGCAAGACTTTACTAGACTCCCCAGATGTTCTCTGAAGGGGAGAATCATCAGGAAGAAACATCCATACCTAACATCCCGTTCTGGGAGAATGTTTTGTTCCATTTTTAACCAAAAACCCAGTATATGCTCATTTCTTTTACTTTGCTTTATTCTCCTCTACCTATCTGGTAGAATTCTTTGCTATTGCTTTTTGCTTTCTTACTATTTCGTCATTCTGGTAGTGAATACTTATTTGCACTACAGGATCAAGAACAAAGGACCAAGTCTAAAGAAAAGTCACCAACGTCACACAGATGCTACACCCATTTTAAATTCAGAGGGCGACAAAATCTGGGAGGAATTGTTTTTAATCCTGACAGTGCCAACAGACAAAGTTTAACTGCATTTACCAAAGGAAACCAGGCTTTCAGTCCTCCAGGCATACTGTGAACACACTCATGTTCCGAGATAACTTCACATAGACAGAAGCACTGTGTTCTCTCTCCGGCTTTGAAATGATAATATTTTAGCAAGTTGCCCTCCAAGCCCCTACATTCCAAAAAATCTTTATGCTTATATCCATGGCCTCAATTACAAGGTAGTAAAAAACCAAGCTACCCATAGACTTCAAAGCAGTGATACAGATTAATGTAAGATAACTCTCCTGAGTAATGATTTTACTAACGACCTAATCAACTACTGCATTCAACAGTGTACAAACAATCCTTCTTTACACAAAGATTTTGCTATGAAATCAAAGTGAAAAGGCAGTACTCTGGATGACCTTGGTATACCACTGACTATAACAAATTTACATGTAATATAACCTCAAGAAGACACTACAAAGACCTTTTTAAGTAGTCTCCTCCCTACTGCAAAGTCTTCAAACACTGCAAAACCCCCCGCCGTTATTGTGAGGCAAGTTTACAGTACTAAAACCAGGTGGCAAAAGTGAGAGCATTTCTAGTGACATCTATTGTTCATTCCTGAAAGAGGCACTCAGAAAAAGAGATACAAGTTCTTCAAAACTTGAAATAAGAAAATACCGTTATTTATTGCAAGTATGAGTTCTAATGGTTAAAACTTCCCAACTGAATGTAGAACCTCATCTTTATTCAAATGCATTATACCTTTTATCCTGACTATTTCTCCCATTTGTCAAATTTCTTTTGAATTTTAATCCCATCATCCAATGTGCTCGTAACTTTTTGTATCAGTGTTACTGGCAGGTTGAACAGGCACATGAAGTCCGTCATCATGGTCACTGTCCATCATCATGGTCATTAATGAAAACAGCGTAATACCACAGGACAAGTCAGCCCTCTGTGGGACGTCATTTGAAACACCCTTCTCTTCTGACAGAATTTTAAGCATGTTTTTATAACAGGTTTCCTTAGTTTGCTTATCAGTAAATACTGTCAAATCCCTGCTGTAGGCAAGCCGTGGTGTATAGCTTTTCTACCCTCTATAAAGGCCTCTTGCCTTACCATGGAAAAAGGTTACCATTTCAAAATCCTGGGCAAGTTTTTGCCCTCTATCAGTAGGACAATGACACAGCTAAAAAGTACAATTAGGACACCCCCCCTGCCCCCTACCCAAATTGAAAAGGCTAATGTTATTGTGACTCAGGTCCACAGAATCAGACAAACTCTTCAAGTCCCAAATGGAAACTCAGAAGAAGTTTCATCACACATCCTTGTTTTAGAAGCTGCACAAAAAACACAATACCCCTTATCTTCCTGTCAGCCTGACTAAAGACCAGACGTTTATTTTTCCAATATTCTCCGCAAGTACTCTCCCCTTCCTGACAACCGCTCTCAGCAATCAGTCATTTTTAAGATGCCTTCCTTAAAAAGAAAAAACAAAAAACCCCAACCCATAAANAGACCAGACGTTTATTTTTCCAATATTCTCCGCAAGTACTCTCCCCTTCCTGACAACCGCTCTCAGCAATCAGTCATTTTTAAGATGCCTTCCTTAAAAAGAAAAAACAAAAAACCCCAACTTTTTCCACATTCAGACTTCTCTCCACTGCTTCAAGCAAACATGATTTTTTTTTCCCAGAACAGCCACTCTAAAGTTCTTGTGGAAAGACTAAAACATACCAGCTATCAAGCTTTTAATTGACATTGCCATTTGATTCAAACGGGAAAGAGCAACTACCTGCGGAGCAGATTCATATTGACTCAGTACCTTTATACTTTAGATACCCATTTGTAAACAGCTATTTTGTGGACAGATATGAAGCACATCTCAGTAAAAAGTAGTAAGTAAAAAGAAATAAAAAAATGAATACATAAGCAAAATGACCAATGCAGAGTAAGAATAAACACCTAATCCCAAACTTGTTCAACCAGGAGTAAACGCACTCTATGGTTACGATTCTAGAACTCACACTACAAACAGTGCATCGGTAGACAAAATGCTGGGGAACAGAAGACGTCATGAGTCTGAGCTCTACAGCACAAGTGAATTTATAAAGCTTAATACTTGCTTAAAGACCAAATGTATCAAACAATAAACAAAAAAATGCTATTTTTAGAAGTCGAATCTTTTGGGGGATTGGGTGGGTTGTTTTTTTTGGTTGGGTTTTTTGTTGGGGTTGGTTTATTTGTTGGTTTTGTTTTGGGGCTTCTTCCCCCCCCCCTTTCCATTTTTCAACACCACTGATGGGAGATACAGTGTCCAACAGAGCAGAGGGATATTTCCAGCTCTTGCACGCGTCACCTGAGACCCCAGGCAAGCTAATGTGTCTGTCACCTTCCCCACTAGCACCTGGGGAGATTCCTTCCAGCCCTAAACCACCCATCCACGTTTCCTTGCACATTGTCCCTCTGTTTCACCACTAGTACTATCTGGGGCTGCTGCTAATCTCTTCTTCTGACAGCTGTCGTTTTAAGCATTAACTATATCACACACGTATTTAACAACTGCACAGATTTATATCTCAGTTACCTCCTCCCCTTGTCAAAATACGCTATTTAAATGTAAAAAAAATCTGTATGCCAACAGGTTTTGTTTTGACCTCAGATCCCCACATGACTAAGTACCATGACAGCACCAGTAAGAACCGATATTCTCATTATAGAAAAGCATGACTATATTGCAAGCAAGCCCTTAAAAGCTGCCTGCTGTCACATCAAGACATAAATGAAAGAAGAAAACTTACCTGCTGGCACGGAAAGTCTTGAAATATCTGTAACAATAAAGAAATACATTTAGAAAGAGAAGAAAAAATAGCTCTACAATAGCATTGGCCTCATCTTTTTTCTGCAAGGCTGTACTTGTTTAATAAACCACATTATCTGAAGCAATTTACTGGTAGGCATGCCACGTGCAAACGAAAAGCATTTTCCTTGTCTCACCCTGTTCATTAACAAGATTACGTGTTGCCCACCTAACCGAAGGACAACGATTATAGTGCTAGGCAATGAGTGCAATTACTACAGCAGAATACAGGTCACTATGCACAAATTAAGTGTTACATACGGATTTCACCATTATCACCTACATAATTTCAGAGCTGAAAGTGTCAGGGTTAGTCTTTGCATATGAAGAGGAGATTACTGTATGTGTTCTTTATTCTTAAACCTTTACAAAAAAGGTAGCCAAGCTTCCAAATGGGTAAGTATGGAACACAAGAAATGATACCAGAAGAAAGGAGACCGATTTTTGTCACTGAGGCACATGAGACATGGTTGCTGAACATCTTTATAACAAATGCCAAGGCTGTCTTCAGCTGCAATCAACTTTACAAGAACCACGGTCTCAAGAGTCTAAACAGATCATATTAAAAACTATACCCTAAAGAAAGATGGGTATAAAAGCATATACATCAAGTTTTCCTAAATAAGTGATTATGTAAACTATAACTCATTATATTCCTTCTGCCTGCTTTTCATACATCTACTTGTCATCTCAGCACACACAATCACAACTGTGACTTGAGGTGCCGATCAACATTCGGAACAGAAACTACAACCCACAAAGAACTAGAAAGCAAGAATTGCTCAAAGTCTGTAAGGGCAAGGACTGGGGTTAATGAAAGCTGAAATAAATACAAGTAGGGGTGGACAAGAAAGGGGGAACTAGAAAAAAAAAAGTGGGTAAGAAACCAAACTGAACCTAAGAAAAAGGTCTGCATGGTTAGTTGGTTAAAAAGAAACAGCAATGGTGAGTAATAAAATTGTTGTATTGGGTGCAAAATCCACATGGAAACTGAACTTTAACCATAGGCGAAGCAACTGGAACAGATTCACAGATTATCAGGGCAGATGGCCACAACTTTGCTACCTATTAGAAGAAATAACAGGGCTTAACAAATTTATTAGCCCTGCTCTCACCAACAGATTTTTTTAAACATCATGCTTGCTTTCATTTATAAACCATGTTTGTGGCTGAAAAACGTGATAAAACTTTAATACCAAGGAGAACCGCACCTGAAATTTAAAGGCAGCCTACTAAAAATTTCAAAATTGAACTGTGGTACTCTCTGAGGAGACAATGAAACATCAGAATAAGTTTAACACACACTTAAAATGCAAAATGGAAATAGCAATAGGACACCCCAGCAGAAAAAACATTGCAAGCTTTGTTCTGGCAGAACATGCAAAGTTTAAAGAGTCATTAAGGTATATTTAAAAGATGCTCATCAGGCTGTCTACTTATGAGAAGAAACAGCTTATGTAGGAAGAAATGCCTTAAGACATGAGAAAACCAGACAGAAAGAAGCTGCCTAAACTGCGGGAAGGAAAAGCCTCAAGTTGCCTCTTGCAAGAGCTTCTGCCCAGAATCCCCACCAGTGCACGCAGAATGGAGCCTTTTTTCCCCCCGCAGAAAAATATTTTGCAGTGACAACTAACTTGGAAAGTTAAAGAAATCCAGAGAAATGTTGCATCTTTTGGTTTGTTTACAGATGTTTGATGGTTCCCGCAACTTTTTATAAAGTTGCAAAGAAATTCCTGCTTGTCACTAGGCTATAACAACAGAAACAATTGTAGCCACCAGAATATAAAAAATAGGAAAACCCCAAAACAAAACTGCAGAGCAGAAAATACCACATCTGATTTTAATTTTTCTACAATGATAGAAACTAATCTCTAAGTTCCATTTATACTTAAAGACTGCTGAGAAAATTTAAGTTACTACAAAAAATTACAAACTGCATTAAAATTTTCTTCTAATTCTTGATGTACTGGGCAAGTTTTATCGCAGCATTTATTACTCTTGAAGCAGACTATTTGGTTAAGTTTGCTTATACAACAGATTTCAAGAAAATAATGGTAAACATAACCACCAGAAAAATATGTTATCGTATACACACAGATAGGCAGAAAACGTTAATTTACATTCCAGGAACTTAGCCATGCAATTTCAAACACCTCCAGGGAAAGCTCTGCAGCCAAGACACACACCCGTATTTTTACCTGAAGAAAGATTTGATCGTATTCTACTGTTTGTCCCCAACACCTGAGCCACTGCTTCCGCTGCAATCTCTCCCCGCGCAGGCACCAGCAGTCACACAGAACCCATTACTGCACTGGGACCTCCCCAAACCAGGTACCTACAAGACCAGCACCGTTACTATATTTAAGTCAAACGCTGTAGTGATTTCTTATTTCCAAGTTCCACTGCAAATCAGTTCCGTAAGTGCATTAACTGAAGAGATGCTACACCGCTGGGACAAGCGTATTGAACGGCTTCCTGCAAGTACACGTTCTTCTAATACAATTTAGTGCAAGAGAGACCATTTTCTACGATTAATTGACACACACTAGATTTGAAAACAAGTAGGACAAAAGAAATTGAAGCCTGAAGGTCATATCGGTCCACTCGAAATTGTACAAATGCACTTAGCAAGTTACTTGTATCATATTTTTCAAAGATTTCCATTAAGCACAAGGTCCTCGATAGGCCAACGCATGTTAATTCTGGCAAACACCAGCCACGACAGAAATATCAACTCATAATAGCACAAATGAAGCAAATTCTGTCACGATTCCAAAGATAAAAGGATCAATTCCACTTTTTGTGAGTGTGTTTGTGTATCCAGACACCACAACAGTAAGCAAGTGTTCATTACCTTCAGGTATTTTTGTTACCTGCAGAGTCACATTCAGGAACTCGGATGATCTTTCTTACCCTCAGGTTTACCCTGTCTCCCCAGCACTCTCTAATCTTGTCTGGCTTGAAACTTCTTAGCTTTATTCTCCAAATACGATTTTTCATTTAACATCTAACACTGAAAAAACATTTGGCAACATTTAAGAAAACTTCATTCGCCGAGAAGTAAATGGAGACTAAGCATTTAGGTAGCTACTCATTTCCGATCTCGTTTACAAACTTGCCGCCTTTGCTGTGCAAAACCTTTCCTTTTTGGAAGCACGTAATAGCATTCAGATCACTACACAGGAGAAAGTCATTCACTGCTGAGATTTGGAGAGAAAAAAACCCAAAAGCTAGGCTCCTCATCTGGTTTGCGACTGTAAGGAGAGACCGGAGAGTATCTGGGGAAGCTGTCCTGTTGGTAAGGATTCCCTCACGTGATGGAGGTCTGGACTGACTTTTCTCCTACAACTCGTTTCCTGAATGCGTGTCAATGCTGTCACACGAACCGCATTTACAGCTGTACAACATGAACCAACCTTACATTTCCTAGTTCTTCCAAGTGAAATAAAAATTAATCCGATTTCTCGTGCTTCTACTCCTACTGATACTTTCAAGGGATCAGCCATGTTCTGCATTTATATTCTTGCATGTCTTACTGTGCTACTAGGTAGGGAGCAAACTGTCAAGTCTCAGTAGGCAGAAGTAAAAATAATTTTTGGACCATATTCTTTACTAACTTTTACATACTTTGCAAAGGTTAACCAGTTCTCAAGGAAGACTGGTTTTATCCCAAATAGATATTGGGAGGATGGAGCAGATGGCCTGAACAAGTCCTTTCCAACCAAGGTTGCTGTAATGTCATACACAGGTGACAATAACAGAACAGGAAAGAAGCTGTAACTACATTAGCCATGCTACAAAAATAAGAAAGTTCCTTAGCTAAAAAATATATTTTAAAAAAAGAATATTACTATTACTTCTATACCCATTGAGATGGGTTTGGGCAGTACAGCCCCCAGGCTTTGTGGATCCCGTCACAAGTAGTTTTTTTCTATGATTTATGGATGACTTGGCTATCAGATATCTCCAACGCTATATTTGTTTTCATGAAACTAAGCATTTTGCATTGCAGTTTCCTCAAATGTTTTCTTGGAAATGGAGCCATAACTTTAACAACTTCTTTCCAAGAGTAACATCTAATCATCCAAAACAGGAATATTTGGTGAGCTTCATGTTCCTACCTCAAGGTAAAATGAGAATATGGCTCCGTGGACAACTACAGAGGCTCAGGCTCTCGCCCATCTGCAGGACTGATGTCCTTCCAGCGCTATGGTAAGTAGCAGACCACAAGAAATTTAATCCTGTTCTCGCAGCGGGAACTGACTGACTCTAACCTAACAGTATTCCCTTGAAATGAATGCAGATATTCAGTTCATGAACCGATCTCTCATTCCAGTGAAGAGTAAAGGCTCGCAGCACACAAGGAACCACAGACCACAGCCTGCAGGAAGCCAAGCAGCACAACAATCTTTCCAACTGAACGAGGAATATCACAGATGCAACAGAGGATGCAATTTTCCTATTTATCTACTGGGTACCAAAATCATTTAAGGAATACACGCACGTATTCACCTTCCAGCCTTTGCGTGACTGATGCTGAAGGATGTTGTCTTAAAGGCTGGACTCAACAGCCTGGAAGTCTCCCTTCCTATTACTCTCTGGCAGGCTAGAAAGGCGGATGGATGTTCCTCTAATCTTTAAGAAAACTGAGATCTTCTCATCTATGTCAAAATATTTTTCTTTTTTTTTTTTTTTAAAGAGCAAATAATTAAGCAGAAAACACAAGTCACCTTTCAAAAAAAATGCTTTGTACAATTATGTTTGTTGAGAAATCCAATGATTTATCCACAATCATCGCATTTATCAAGCAAAGACCTTGGAGGTACAATGAATTCCTGCTGACAGCACACCCACTAAGGAAGAAGCTGTTAGAAATTTTTACAATATGATTACATAAACCATCAGTTAGATTGTTCCATAGATGTATTTTTTTCCTTCGTCATTAGAAGTGCATCCCTTATTTCTAACCTAAATCTAACCTAGTTCTAATTTAGCAGTCTGCAAAGATGAATGTTAACAGCCCTTCATCATATCATTTCCCATTAAGGCAACATTAGGGCAATTTTAAAGAGTGACTCGATCAAATCTTTTCTTATATTAGCTATGCAGAATAAGAAGCAGAAGTGGCTCACTATAAAGGTCCATTTTTCTAAACCTTTGACCATCGTTAAAAGTCTTGGAATGCTCAAACTATTTTTGTTTTTAGTAACTTCCCCGATTTGCAAACACCAATACCTAACGCAGTATTCATAAGTCAATCATAACAGCACTAAAAATACCATTTGCTTGCTTAGATGGCCAGATCAGAAGAAATTCAGTGTACAAAACCACACATCTTTTGATTACAATCCTACTTCATAGGAGATCTGCATTGCACTGAAGTCCTTTATTATCTTCATTTAAATCTTTGCTTCAACTGCGAGTATCAGCAGTAATGATTTAATGCTTTCATTTACATCTGTTGAAAAGGTTAACTAGCGAACAGCCAAGAATGAACCGCTGTGAGACCGTCCTCAGGAAACGTGCACAGCCTATGTTATATTTTTGAGAAGTTCTGTTTAACCAGTTGTTAGTTTTAATGCAAGCTGCTGCCTCTGAAACACGAAAGAAACACCAAATTAAGGCAAGGAAAAATTAGAGGACCAACTGAAGTACTGCACAGGGCACTAACTTTCCCCCTCCCCCTGGATACATGTTTGCTTGACAAAATTACGTACTAGGCACATTTACGGTGTGATCACCACCTTATCTGACATACCTCAAATAGCTTTAAACACGCATGAGCATTATGTTATTACAGCACTGTCAGCTAACTTGCCCTGTACCTCAGGGAGGTGTTCAGTTCATATTTGCTTCCACAGCTGACAACAAATTGACAAAACAGGAGCTAATTAACTGTTGTATTCTTCTTTCTTCTGTTCATGTCCGCCTTCTGCTTCCCACCCACCATGATTTCAAAACAAAAGCAATGTTTAGTCTCCTTAGTTTATGGCATCTACAAAAAGTCTTTCAACAGTTTCGAATCACAATTTCCCCTCTCCCACCGAGAGAAACTCCTCCTAAATCACTCTGCTTGCGGTTCTTAAATACTAGTTTTTGAAAATGAAAAAAAAAAATCCAAATTCTGATTAAGATGCTGAGAGCAATCCACATGTATTTTCCTTCATCTCAGCGGAACTCTGCCCCGAACTAGAAGAGCACGCAGTTGGAAACTTTGAATTAATTTACACCACATCATTAAACAGGTCCACAAAGTTATCTATCCAGCCACCAGTAGCCAAATTTTAGACCAGGCATACTGAACAGTAAGATATTAAATGAAAAAGTTTTGGTGGAAGCTGCATTGAAGGAGGTTAAGAGCAGCAAAAGAAATTAATCATTACTCAGGGCAGGTGGGATCAATCTCATTACACAGTGAGTTACAGAACATGCAGTTTCTGAGCAACTCAGATAAAGAATTTACTCTCAGTATCTACACAAGTTCTACATAAACCTTTTGCCAATGGAGGAGAGAGGTATGGATAGAGAAGAGCCTGGAGTAAGGTCCCCAAGAATTGGCTTTATTCAGCATCACAAAACAGGTAAGTGAAATCTCCAAGTCTGCAGGTCGTATCAAGGTTTTATGGGTAGACAAAAGGCATAACAGGAAAAAATCCAGAAGGATCTCACAATATGAAGCAAGTCGCTAAAAGACAGTGGATACACTCCGACATAGATAGACGTGATGTAATGCATCTAGGGGCAAAATATTCTGAGCAATACCTCCTTAACCGCTTAACGCTTGTACTTTCTCCAGTTCCAACTGTGGGAGGAAGGCTGAGTCACTGTTTTCTCTGAAATCATCAGCTCGAAGTGCAGCAGCTGACCAAAAAAAGGCAATAAAACACTGTATCATTAGGAAGGGTACTGAAAACACAACACTTAAAGATGTTGCTGTACAAAACAATAAAGCATCCACATCTGGTGTTCAGTTCTGGTCTCTGCACAACAAGGAATACATAGCAGGGTCAGAGAATGTTTAGAGCAGGACAGCTGAAGTGATCGAGGGATGGAGCAGGTGCCATGTAAGGCCAGACTACAAAATTTGGGAGCCCTCAGCTGAGAGGACATCAGTGAATACAACCACAGCTTACAAGTTGGGGGGG
>VZTL01063194.1:13441-48881 GCA_013400535.1 Scopus umbretta
GGGGGGGGGGACAAGGAAGAGAGAGAAGAGAGGAAGAAAAACAAAACCAGTGAGTAGTAGGAGGTGTTTGAGAAAACTACTGGAGGTCAGCTTCAAACCACAGCTGGCACTGAGCTTCCTGAAGCTCCTGCTAGAGAAGGGCGCGGAGGCAGGTACCATCAGCAAGTTCAGAGATGCACAGCGGGCTGACAAGGACAGATGACAGGCACTCTGAGGGAGGTACCGGCTGGCATCCCTGACGCAGTGGGGGATGCCGAGGAAATACAGGGCCAGGTGTACAAACTCCATTTAAACACCACCTTCGGCTGCCACCGAGGCGCGCTGCTGGGCTGGAGGATCACTGCTCTCATCCAGCAGAGTCATTCGTGTTCTTAAACTCCCCGTCGTGGCTCCGTGCAGATGTAGGACAGCCACGAGCTTTAGATGTGACCTACAAGAACACTGACTCAATCACAAGGGCTGTTTTAAGAATGTGTCAACTACATTATAGGGATGTTCTTACCCTTTTTTTGCTTATAGCAAAAGGAGACATGCTTAACGCTGAACAAGCCCAGGAAGCTTTCAAACTGCTTAAGATGTTTAAGGATGGACATCTGTGTGCTGGCAACGGTTCAGAAGTATCAGGAATATCTCCAGCATTATGACCTGTGATCCTGTAATCCCGATGGAAATACTGTGACACTTTATGAACCTAACAATTCAGGCCCTCAAGCAAGCTTAGGGAAAGCTGTAGACATGCACTCTACACATCTAGCTACCCCCCATCTGTGCTACAGAGTGCTTGTTCCTAAAAGTGATAGGGTTAGTGGAATTTCCCCACCCCCACCCCCCCAAAAAAAAACCCACAACATTGTCTTGACATTGTTTACTATCATTGAATTTCTCTTGTCATCATTTTCCATGATGGACTGACCACATGCAGCGGGCCACCACAAGCCACACACGTTTTCAAAAGGTGACAGGATTTTATAGCTCCTGTACTCAAACACAAATCAGCGCTGCACGGCGGTAGAGCTCTCTTGCACCCTAGGTATGACAGGAACTCGGCAAGAGCATGTAGATGTTTCAGAACGTAAAATAAATGTTTTTCCAAGTACAGAAGTGAGCACCGAGGACACAACCAAAAACAGGGGAGAGTTAGGAGAAAGTACTTCAGGCAAAATAGTAAAAAAAAATGACTCAAATGGAGCTACAGGTCCCAGAACACAGTATAAGAGAAAACTGCTTTCTTGGGTTTTTTTTTTTTGTTTGGGGTTTTGTGGTTGGGGTTTTTTGGTGGTGGGTTTTTTTTGTTTGTTTTGGTTTAGTTTTTTTAGGGGGTTGGGGGCTTGTTTTGTTTTTAAAAGGATAACTAGTTAAGAAGATTTAGAGTAACAGACTAACAATGTAACAAACAAGCACTCAAAGTTTCTTTCTGGAATATTAAAACAGTACTTTGCAAGTTTTTTGGGTTTTGGTTTTTGGGTTTGGGTTTTTGGTTTGGGTTTTTTTCTTTTTTGGAAGCCAAATTCTTAGAAAGTTGGGAGAGTCATTCCCTTCATGTTCCACCACTGTAAAATTATGCTGTTTCCATGGTTATGGCCCACACATGGATTCCATTGTTACAGCAGTTTTTCAGAAGCTTGAATTAAAGTTTTAAGTTTATTCAGTTGAAGTTACAGAACATTCAAGACAAGTGAAAGAAGGTTGAAGATCATCAATGCAACCAGCACGGAGGGAGGGAGAAGGAAAAAATTTAAAGGACAGCTTTCCAGTAAAGAACACACACATGGTAGTTTGTTGAAAGTCTAACAGATTATCATTTTTGCACATACATTGTACTTACCTAAAAAAAAAAAAGGGGGGGGGTCGTTACTAGTTAACACTTGCATGCATGAAAAGACTAACTTACTTAGTGCCTAAAAAACAAAACGTTTTATTGATCTCAGTGGGATTACTGCAAGGCATTCAAAGCAAGCCTGACAGCAGCTGCAGAAGTTTTGTTCTGTACAGAAATCTGCCAACAAACAAGATTAAATCTATTTTTAACAAGAGTACCGGTGTGCTCTTCGTCTAATAGTGATAGTACGGATGGAGAAAAATTTTGTTGCAGTTGGAGCTTGTTCTCAAAGCTAAACATAAAATCCCTTTACAACAAATGGACATTTCCACAAGCATATGGCTTAGGGCATTTGCAGCAACAGCTACAGAGAGTCTGAAATCAGTTCTCTAGTGAGACTTGACAGTTTTGGGTCTTACCAATGTAAGAAATAACAGAGAACAGAGGACAGCGTGCTCAGTGTGCTAGACAAACTTCCAAGAAATGTACCACCACAGGCACGGGGAAGCCTCCTTTAAGATAATCTTGTCATTTCAGCAAGTTCTACGTGTCTTACTAGGGACACAAATTACAACGCTTCCAACTACTGCACTGTTTGGAGGCAC
Source organism: Scopus umbretta (assembly GCA_013400535.1). Classification (NCBI taxonomy): domain Eukaryota; kingdom Metazoa; phylum Chordata; class Aves; order Pelecaniformes; family Scopidae; genus Scopus; species Scopus umbretta. The sequence continues at coordinate 15,866 of VZTL01063194.1, forward strand.
AACATGCTGCAGAGTGTAATTCTGGTGGGCTGGGGGGGGGGCTTTTNAAGTCAAAAGAGCTTTCCAAAACCTAGGTGACAAAGGAATGTTGTTTCAACAACCATTTAGACTGAAGAAATTACTTGTCAAAGAACAGAGCAGACACTGGGCAATGAGAATTAGCAAGGAGATGATAACAAACATTATTATTTCTATCGTTACACAAGCGTAAGTAATTGTTTTTAAGCCAGAAAGACACAGAGCCTACCTCAAGGTCTGAAATAGGAAGTTAGGGGCGACAGAAACAAAGACAACAAATCAGGAAAGGGCAAAAGAGTCGTTACAGAGCTATATATTATGCATTCATCTCAACTGACAGAATCAATTTTTCTTGCTATGTTTCATGGTAGTAGTAGTTGTGTTAAGACAGCTCCCTCCTTCCCCCCCTGCCATGCAAGGCAGATGTACCAGCAGAAATAGAGAAAAATCTTTTCCCTAGCTTCTCCTCTGCTTCTGTCCCCTTTTATACAGTTTTCCAGATGGAAAAGAAATGGAGGATGCATTAAGACGGCAAATAAGATGACAAGTGAAGTGAGGAGGAACCACAGGCAGGGAAAGAAAAAAAAAAAAGAAAAAAAAAAAACCCAAACAGCAAAACACACACACCCCAGGACAAAGAAAGCAAGAGAGATGACTGACAAAAAATAGATTACGAAGGAAAAAAAGGGAGTAGTAGGGGAACAAGACTACAGACAGAAGAATTTCAGTACACAACATGAGACAGGCTTTCTTCTCCTAATTGGTTCTGTCATATAGCCGTCGGAGAGCGACTCTCAAAAGACAGTGTCGTTCGTGTAAAAGGAAAAGCCCAACACGTCTCTTCTCTGCAAGAACATGATCAAACAAGAGACCCGGTTGACTTGACAGAACACAACACGCGTGCAACTGCCATGTTGTTCGCTGCGACTTCCAAACACGGCCATTACTCCTATCAGCAAAGCGAGCAAGTCACACAGTTTGTTTCCAATACAGCAGCACGCAAAGTCTCGCGTACATGATTAATGGATTCTCATATCCGCAAACCCACTGAAAAGCTTCAGCTTGGCATCATTAAGATTCTATCAGTCCCGAATTGCAATTTAAGATAGTATTTTTCGCCTTAATCTGCTGCTCTATTTAATCAATTTAATGCTCAGTAAAAACTTAATTTGGCAAAATGGAATGCGCTATTTCTCTCTGCCTCTGGCATGAAACAGATTAAGACCACCAGAAATACTTGCAGAAAGATTTAAGATTCATTACATCTTAGGTGGCAGATAAACATTAGACACGCTATAAACTCTGGATTCTGTAGACTCAATACTGTGTCTAAGAGCTGTGGTTTTTTTAGTTAACACTGCAATTACCTCCCCAGCAGCTAACTCAAGTTAGCTCCTACACAAGCCACGACTGCGATTTTTAATGTCAAATCTCATAAGATGTTACTTCATACAATACTGACAAACTCCACGGACATTAGGGAGAACATACAAGGACAGCAAAGGCAACTCTCAATTTATAGACACTTTTCATCTCCTGTGTAGGTTCCTGGCCAAAACCAGGTTGGATAAATGCATGGGTCAGAACGGAATGAGTTGTAGGTCCAGGTTCCTGCTGTCTTAGATGAGATATCAAGCAGCTTACAACCCTATCCAAAATTTATCACGGTTAGAATATTAGAGTATCCTAATTAAAATAGCCACAGAAATATCAAAAGACAATGACAGAAAGCTGCTGCGTAAGAATGTTTGGAGGTCCATACAGAACAGTTTGAAGCTATAAATTAGTACATGTTACAGGAGATACATCCACTCACCGGCCCTGCCGGCAGCCCCAGAGCTGGAGGTACCCAAATGGTCCTGGGGTGAAACTGGAGCTGGTTCTCCAAGAAGCAGCTCTTGTCATCCCAGCGCCAAGGCTACAGCGTGACGGCGCTAGTTGTACTGTGAAGTGAACACTTCTGCCTTCAGGGCTGTCAAACTGATTTTCCTCACAAACAATTAACAGACCAATTTTAAGGGCAGCAGCAAGGAATGGAATCCTGACGGGAGTGCTGTTCACAAAACATGCTCATTATTTTCTTTGCTAAAAATCATTAAGTCCCTCAGTAACTCTGACTTACCTTATATTGATAAGTATTTAAGTACTACAGAGTGTTGCAGGTCTATTTTAAATGGATTTTAAATCTACCACAATTTTGTATCTAGACATGACTTCCTAGGAAAAAAAAATTTTTCCAAACACAAAATGCATCTGCTATTAAAAAAAAGTCTGAAGTTTACTATTTCTGCTGACATTAAGAAACAGCGCTGTTTCACTTGAAAGTACACAGTCAAATATTCCAGTAACAGCTTCTTCCATTTATGCAAAGGAATCATATGGTATATATACTTGTAGAATTACCTCTTACTTAAACTTGCTTTGTTGCTATATAAAATGCACTACCAATGGTGAATACATGCACTTGTTGATGTATAATGATTCCTTATCAGCAAGCAAGTTAGCTGTAACATGCAGGGGCAGAAATAAAGAAAATCATGTAGTCCTTTAAGACTAAGCAGAAAACGACCACAAAGATGCCAATTATATAAGCGTATTTGGTATGGCCTGTGTAGGTTGGACTCTGTGAGCACATATTTACTGCACAAAGATAAGAATTCAAGACCACAAAGAAGCGTACAGAAGAAATCTGTGCTTTCACCTCAGCAATCAGTGCTGGAAGGCAGAAAAACTTCAATGTCTTGTATCACAATATAACCTGTAAAAAATTATGGCAACAAGAATAATAAAGTCTAAACCAAGAAAAAGAAGTGTTAAGCTTTTTAATTCCTCTCTGATGTTGTAGTTTATTTGTTACCCTGCCATTTTGCATGCCTGAAAAACCAACAGCAGCTCACCACTTTTGTTATTTCAAGCAAGGACAAATTATTTGAGGACTATGCTCTAAACGGCTTTTCCTTTTCTGATCATTCATTGGGCATGGAAGAAGGAAAGGCCAGCAAAAAAAGCTATCCAGCTTTCTCTGATCCAACTTAGACAAAGTCAAATGCCCCTGAATTCCACAAGAGTAAGAACAAAGAATTAAACTCGGTCACAGTGATTACGGAGAGCAGAACTGACAGTTGTTTCACGCACTTTCAACCTCATAACATTCAGGCAGCGAGCATTTTTTAATTACACTATGATCTAGTTTTCAAATTATCATGTAATGAAGTGTCAGGTACTAAGTTATTTAGAACACATTGTAACAGTATCTTCTATCTCCCATAATGTGCAGAACATATATGCAATGCTTATTAAAACATTAAAATTAATCAAACACTGAAACAGGATTGAGTTCATCAAGATCTCCTTTCCCAGTCTTGCCTCTCCAAACTGTTCACGAAGGCTTCCTAAAACTCGCCCGCAAAAAAAAAAAAAAAAAAAAACAATTTCACCTCTCCGTTGCAAAAAACAAAAAAAAAAAAAAATCATTTGAGTTCACGCTTACAAATGAGAAAGAAAATTTGGACCTTAAGCCATTAAAAACCTTATTCAAATTTCCAATATTTATTACAGAGAGACTCATTTGCAGTGCAAGCTGTTTCAAGACCTAAACAGGTTTCAGAGTGGATGTGAACTTAAATTTGCTCAAAAACGTTAAAGTAATTCTGGCACAAAATCATCGAGCTACTGCATGAGGATGCCAGTATTTGAGGAACTTCTGAACACATACATCATCTGCTGATATGCAGCAAGAGATCAAATTAAAGAACTGTAGTTCCAGTGTCAGCTCTGGTACAGTTAATATTTATTTCCTCATTCTGCAAATTAAGCATTTGTGACAGTACAAAGGAATTCTGGGCTGCATATGCTAACAACATGTCACAGGATCGGAGTTGAAATAATTTCTACTTCGTATTTGTCTCCTGCAGCCCCACATAAGAAGAAATGCACAAGTTCTTAATAACAGGATATGGAAAGCTCAGAGCAAACCAGAGGAAGCTCAAAGAAGGAAAGAATTATTTTCAGCCTAAATGACACAGATGTTAACCCTGCTGCCACATCAATGCAATTTAAATAAGTCCATTTATCTCCTTTCTCCCAATTCCTGAATCACAGAGCAGTGACAAAAGTCACGAGGCCAGAAGGAAACCTATGGAGTGTGTCTCTATTTCTATAGAGAAGCGAAAAACCACAGAAATCCTCTAGAAGAATTTGGGGTAAACCGGGCAACTCTGTTCCTCCTGCCATCCCATTAAACCCTGTGAATCCCTTACCCTAACTGCGTTTTTGTAAGTTATCAAACTTATTTTTTTTGCCTCAGCAGCTGTAAAGATCACTTCATTTTTACAGTTCAAAGGAAAACTGAAAGCAATGCCAGAAAGCTTCCAAATTTAAAAAGCAAGACTGAGATGCAAATGAATGGCACAGCATGGTGCTTAATAGCATGTCCAAGATCACAGGACAGCCTTACGCGCTTGCAACATAATTTTATCTTCTTCAAATATTAAAATACTTAAATACATTTTTTGAAACACCAAACCAAAAAACTTAAAAAAATCAATAAACTTCTGAATAGATTAATAAAGCATTATTTCCCATACAACCATATACTCTACACCATCACAGTGTTCAGAACACCCTCGAGCAAGGAGAACGCACATCAGTGTGACCCCTTCATCCCAATGCACCTGTACGCTGGCAAACCTTTCATGAAACTCATCCGACCTGCCATCACCTGCCTCCTGACAGCCATTCTGGCTAACCCCCGAGCACCAACCGGTAGCAAGGTGAGGTTGGGAAGAAGCATCATCGTGCTCTGGGTGGTGCGAAGGTCCAAGCGTGCCGGTTTATGGGACACGATGTGCGCAAGCTGATGTGGACAGCCTGAAGTCTGCAGCTCCATTCCGCTGGGTTTTGAAGCTCCTGCCTCTTGTGCTGAATGTGGTAGGAACCAGCTTCTGGCCAAAAAGCGTGGGGGAGAGGATAGCAGAGAGATGGTATGCAGCACAAATCTAATGATTTAAAAAAGCAAGGTCACGACAGACAGTGCTGTCATTAAGAACGTGACCGTAGAGAGAGGGGAAGCACGATGTCAGGGGTGGTGACTTCTAATGGCTTCATCCTGTCCAAGGGAGCTTCCGTGCAGGGCAGAAGGCCATCATCTAGTCCAAATTACCTCTTACAGACAACATACACAAAAAGGCTTTTCCCAATGACATACAATTACGATATATTAGCTAGAACTTATTGAGGTCACCTCAGAAAAAGCACTACACAAAAAGAAAGATTTCAGGTTTTTCCCCCACATAAACTTCCCAATGAAGACATCTTCACATCTGTCTGTAGACATTCAGCAATGTCAACAGATTTGGCAATTACACACAGCTCTAAAATTTAAAGTCTACAAGTTAATTAGACACTGTTCCAAAAATCATGAAGTGCAGTTTTGAGTCTGGGCAGACAGCAGTGACTTGCCATGACTCATCCCAAGGCCTTTTTCCAAAGCACTAATGTGAATGCAAGAAAACTTACATTTTACCTGACCTGTCCTACATCCAAAACATCTACTTCCGAAAACTTTGAAGAAACATTCTATCTTGTTTGGCTTTTTAAGTAGTTAATACTAAGAGAATATAGAGTTCCAACTCCTCCATCTCTTCCCCACAGTATAAAAATACCAAGCTAGACTGAGAAACTAAGGACCTCGTGCAGGCTTCCAGGATTTAGTCTCTGCAGGACTCAACTCCCCATCGCTTCCTCAGCCTCCATCACAAACCCAAAAACTAGAGCCATTCGAAATACAAATATGGTGCTTTTGCAGTTGGGGTAAGCAAATACAGTAGTTTTGTCACAAAATGATTCCAATGACCTGTGCTCCCTTCCACGCAGATCATCAATGGAAACCTTCTCTCCTTATGAACTGCAGGTTGATGGAGTCAACATACTACATCTGATGCCCTAAGGCCAACATGGCTCTCCCTCCTGACATCAGCTTTTTCAATGACATCTCAAAGACAAAGAACCCTCAACTCTACCTGCTGAAGAGTTAAGACAATCTCACTGTGTTAATGTTAACTTTTATCAGCTCATCATCATCAGAGCCAAGACTTCCAGGTAGTAAGCAGCTCTCTCCAAGTGCTGAACTCCACAGCTGCCCTCTATGAAACTGAGTTCCTGGTGGGCTTTTAAATTTTACATTATAAGCAAGACTGGTGGACCTCCACGCCAAAACCCTTTAAAGATAGGAACATTACTCAAATGAAAGCCAATCAATTGTAACATTGATTAAGAACCAACCAAACATGCATCCAAATGCTTTTAAGTAGCATAAAATGTTAAAAATAACTCAATACAACAGCCACGAAAATTTATTTTTAGGGACAAAATCCTCTCATTCAAAAAAACCATGACAGATGATGAAATGTATTTCATTCACATGTATAAGTTGTGAGAATAAGCTAGCAGAAACCTATGTTGGGAACATTCATGGACTGGATTACAGCCCTGATTACTGGCTAAAGACTGACATTTTTGACTGAAAGCTCCAGAAAACTGAGGTCTGACTTTTGGGTTTTTAGGAAACTGAAGGCCATGAGATGGACAGTGTGAATGATAAGAGGGTGGAATTTCCATATATTTTACATGCAAGTAACATTACTTTCACATCAGAAAACTTGTTCGCAGTAACTTATTTCTTATTTTATTCTATCCGTATTTTCCCTTCATATTTACAAGCATTTCAAAGAGTAACTTGCAGGGCAAAACAGGCTAGCCTCAAGTTCATGAAATCGGTTAAATATGTGAACTGCATGTGTAAAACATACAGTAATTTGCAATTCAGATGCCTTGCTTTCAGAACCACCACTGTGTGTTAAAGTATGGAGTTGGAGATCAATTAGCCACAACTCAGAAGTGCCTTGAAGCTTAAAAACCAGCAATGCACAAATCAATATTTAATTTGCAGTCAGTGTAGGAGTTTAAAATGTAACAGAAGTGATCTACGAAGTGTATATATTACAAACTATAAAGTTAAATAAATAGCAATGTGCACTACCGACAGCCTCAGCAATTATATACAATAAATATTTCAACATAGTTTTTTAATATCCCCTGCTTTTAACAAAAACTTGGGAATAACCACCCCGTTTAAGCTACAGGTGAAACATATGTGCCATTATTTGCATAATCCAAAAACCTAAACCCAAATTTTTGTCTCACATATTTCTCTTTCTACCACAGGGAATAAAGTAGGCTTGGAGAGTTCTCCTCATCCTTGGGCTACTCACATCCCTTACTGCTTCCCTCCTTCAAATTTCTGCATTCTTCAGAAATTTGAGATATCGCAGACAAATCAAGACATGTCCTTGCTTCAAAACGCATTTTCGGCAATTTTAACAATACGACAGAAGAGTAAAAGTAAGAAAATGCAAAGTTACCAGGATTTCCTGAACAGACTGTGTGTTACCTCTAGTCATCAGGTCAACTATATATGCTGCAGAGATGAAAACCAATATTAACTGAAATGTGCCATCATGCAGAAATTCTGCATTGCTGCTACTTAAGAGGACTGAGAAAAACAGTAGTTCTACCACCCCCAAAAGCAACAAGTCTTTTGTTCTGTTTCTGTAATCTTCTCTAATTAACTGTAACTTCTTTGAGAGCAAAAACTCTAGACCTGAGGCCAAGCTTTGTGCCTTTCCTACAAACTGCTTTTCAACTGTTCACAGGTTCCCGCTAATTCCTCTTGAAAAGTTATTTTGAAAAAAGGGGAAAAAGAAGTTATCAGAGAATCCTTAAGGTTGGAANAGTTTTTAGTTTATGCTAAAGTAACAAATGTAAACTCCACCAACTAACCCAAATAACATAGAAATTATTTTTTCCTAACAAAAGTATTTCACAGTTCAGATGCAAATTTAGGCGTTAAGTATTTTCTTTAAAAATACAAACCAGGCGAGGAACCTGAATGAAGAAGGGATTACGTAGTCTTGTACTTAAACACATATGAGCCTTCTGATTGATCGCAACCCTCCCTCCTCACCTTAATACTGCCACACCTTGCCCACTGAGAATTAGGGGATGTGCAACTTTCTTTAGAAAAGCACTAAATGCTAAAAGTACAATTAACTCTGTATTTGTGCATTTCCACGCATTTTTAAATCTGTGATGCTCCCCTGGATATACAGCCATCACAGATTTTCTTTGTATGATGACTCGTTCAAGTGGAAGTTTTAGTTAGAAAAGCTAAAACAGCATCTTCTGACCCAGATTAGTCATACTGCTTGTATATACTTACTGCAGTAACGGTAGCAGCGTTCTGTGCAGGTTTTTCTGCTGCCATCACTATGGCTACAGAGACCATCAGTAGATTAAGCAATGTAACTTACTGTTTTCCTTGTGTCATGCTTTCTCCCTTCCAGGGAGAGAGCTGCATTTATCTTGTCTCCAAAGCTAAGTGTGTGTTACCAAAAGCAACATCAAAAAATATTAATTCCTTGTATTAGTATCAGGATTCAGTAATTTTTATGTCATTGGAACTCTGGATTTCGCATAGAGCTCTAACTCTTATCCTCTTCCTTCAAGAAGTAGGAGTGTAGTGGTAAAAGTTGCACACCATATACATATGTTTACACGCACCCCCAAAGCAAGCCTTCCAGGTAGCTTTGGCTTGGCTTCTCTTCAAACCTTATGAACAGGAAACCTCTGAGCTGAAGCCGATTTCATCACCACCACCAGATGTCCTATTCTTCATTGACTGCCCACCTCTACACCAGATATCCTGGAGAAAGGATATCTTCGTTGACCACCTACACCTATAGAAGACATTTGGAGAAAGGGGGCCTCTTAAAAAAAAAAAAAAGAAAAAGCCACCCAAAAAAGCCTCCGTGCAGAAAGATGCAGAGGTCATTGTTTAACGACGACCTTCATTTAGGGTCACTTCTGTTTAGGATTTAGCACAGAGCTAGAAGCGCAAGGACTCGGGCTGGATACAAATACATCCTGTGCTCAGGAATTTTTTTAGGGTATCAAAGAAAGATTAATACCTAGCCCTCAACGCCATGCAAAAAGGAGGTGCAAGTTCACATCCTGTTTACTTGTCTGTTTTTCAAAAACAAAAGTTATTATGAAGAAGCTTCTACAGTTATTATTCACCATAAGAAAGAGTCCAATTCAAATTTATATGTAAGGTGATTTGTAAGAGTTAGCATACATTAAAGGCAGAGGAGTACAACCTGAATTGTTGTGTTTAAAATAACCATGAGGCAATGTGTTTCAGACTTGCAGGAGTTATTACTACTAGCAAAACAACACAAAAAGACAGGAAAAAGTTAAAATACCTCAAGTATTACACTATGAGAAAAAGCCTACCACTCCTTTTGGACATTGTTCTTGTAGAAATCATTTCGAATAAAGGAACAGGCTGAAATGAAGAACGCCACGATCACAGCTGCCTCGATTCCTTTGGACCTTAACACCTACTCTGATTCTGCCAAGCTTTTATCATCCTATCTGAAAGTGAAACCGAGGAGACTGATCCTGAAAGAGGGAAGTGACAACATCACCACCTGCTAACAATACATACAAATATAACCTGGAATGCCAAACTTAAAGTCAGGGCTGTCGACAGGACTCCAAGTGCCCTTTTCCTTTCCACATTCTAAATGCTACTTTACTAAAATAAGAAATTACTTTTTTTTTTTTTTAATGGGAATCTTAGCAATTTAAAGACTGCACCTTCCACAGTACAGCTGGGAGTGGACTGTGTTCCAATGTACCTTCCACACGTTGTCAAAGGGCAGTATTCCAGCAGTACCTGGAACAGCTATTAATAACTTCTACTAGGCAATCAAGGCTCACTCTTGGTACGGAGCATTATATCTCATTTAATGCTTTCATTCATGGGTGCCGTTATAGACTCCTACTGCCTTCTCATGTCCTCTTCATCCTCCTTAATAAGGAAACACTATCCAAGCTGCATTTGTCGAGAATCTTGCCCAGGGAATTCAAATTGACTGCTTTACTTCTTGCCACTGGTGGGGGGAGGAGTACTGATTCATATGTGTGGACAGTACACAATATAATCAAAAATGAACCACTATTTCTTCCAATTCTTGGTACTGTAAATGGATGTAATGAAACTCAAGCACCTGAAAACACAGCATTATTTGCAAAACTTAAAAGTCAACACTTTTGGTCCACAAATCCACCAGCCGAAAACTCTGTTGCCCAGTTGGAACATTTTAAATGAAGACAGCAGCACAAGCACACAAAACAGAAGAAAGCTTTTTATAAATATATACTATTCAGCTACAAGCTTAGCAAACAAATTCAAAGCATTTAGTGTGAAAAGAAAAGTGGCATCTAAAGAATGATGATGCATTAGGAAGACTTACGCAACTCGAGGTCCCAAAGAAATAAGAGAATAAGCAAACCAAATTATCTGCAAGCATCCAGGCATAAAGGGGAGCCAGGCCGATTTGAAAGGATTTATACTGGTGGTTCACCTATAACGGGTACTATGTCTTACAAATACATGAGAAGGAAAGACATCGCATCAAAGGCTTCTAACACTGTACCGCATGATTTTCCACCAGCTTTACAACTAGGTAAGAACCACCAGCCATGCTTATGCAAAATGAGATTACTAGCAAGACAGCAATACCACAGAAAATCTGAAGGGCTTGGTGAATCAAAAGGGAACAAGAACTCTTGAGACAACCGAGAGAAGGGGAAAAGTAAATAAAGAACGAGTATTATGTTGGGTCTTGTGAACAAGAGGTGCCAAACAAAAGGGAGGCAAGGAATCTTTTCACTTTGTACAACGCTGATAAGGGTTAAGTTAGAATATCAGGTCCCATTTTGGGCACAGGGCAATATTTATAAGCCCTGAATTTCCCGAGGAGCGAAGCTCCCTGTGTCTTGGGCACCACCAATTAAAACACATTTCAGGAAGCATACTCAGGACTGCTTCTCTTCCTCTGAAATTCTCCGTGAACATCTGCCAGGAAATAACCCAGATCTTTCCTTCACTGCAGCACACACAAACCAACCTTGGCAACCCCTGGGTTGTCGCTTGCTGGTCCTGCTGGCCAGTATTTTTCCACAGTATTTTATGACTTGTTAGGACGTCTGTATCCAGTAGCTTTCCTTCTCTTATGAGAACACTCATTACAAGCCGGTCTACAATTACAACTCAAGACGCTACACCAATAACAAACACTATCAAAAAGGATAACGGGAAGCCTGGCAAGCCTAACTCAGTTTACGGGTAAAAACTGAAATTTTCAAGCCTTGAAAAGATGATGGTCTGGTTCGAATTTTGGTCTTTTTTATGCTCTCGGAAAATTCTCTTTCTTTTTAGAAGCAGGAAGGTAACACGCTTTTCAAGGTGCACTCAAAGGCTGATACAGAGTTGTTCCACTAAGTAGCTGAAATTTGGACATACTGGAAGGTCATTCTACCACCTAGCAGTGAGAAACACATTATAATTGATTTATCTTGTATAATTGAGTGCACCCTCAGTAAGTTTGCAGATGACACCAAGCTGGGCGGGAGTGTCGATCTGCTTGAGGGCCCGAAGGCTCTGCAGAGGGATCTGGACAGGCTGGATCGATGGGCCGAGGCCAACTGTATGAGGTTCAACAAGGCCAAGTGCCAGGTCCTGTACTTGGGTCACAACAACCCTATGAGACACTACAGGCTTGGGGAAGAGTGGCTGGAAAGCTGCCCGGCAGAAAAGGACCTGGGGGTGCTGGTTGACAGCCAGCTGAGTATGAGCCACCAGTGTGCCCAGGTGGCCAAGAAGGCCAACAGCATCCTGGCTTGTATCAGGAATAGCGTGGCCAGCAGGAGTAGGGACATGATTGTCCCCCTGTACTGGGCCCTGGTGAGGCTACACCTCAACTCCTGTGTTCAGTTTTGGGCCCCTCACTACAAGAAGGACATTGAGGTGCTGGAACGTGTCCAGAGAAGAGCAACGAAGCTGGTGAAGGGCCTGGGAACAAGCCTTATGAGGAGCGGCTGAGGGAACTGGGGTTGTTTAGTTTGGAGAAGAGGAGGCTGAGGGGAGACCTTATCGCTCTCTACAACTCCCTGACAGGAGGGTGTGGTGAGATGGGTGTTGCTCTCTTTGCCCAAGTAACCAGCGATAGGACGAGAGATAATGGCCTCAAGTTGTGCCAAGGGAGGTTTAGATTGGATATTAGGAAAAATGTCTTTCCTGAAAGAGTGGTGAGGCATTGGAACCGGCTGCCCAGGGAGGTGGTGGAGTCCCCATCCCTGGAGGGGTTCAAAAAACGTCTACATGTGGCACTTTGGGACATGGTTACGTAGGCATGGTGTTGTTGGGTTGATGGTTGGACTAGATGATCTCAGAGGTCTTTTCCAACCTTAACAATTCTATGATTCTATGATTCTAAGAACAGTCTGGGTGAGTGATTCAGAATATCCTGCTGCTTTTAGAAACTTTCCTAGGCCAGTGTTTAAAGTCTTGTGTATTTGCTGCAGCAAATAATAGGCAGTACAGATCTTAATCCACTAACTAAAATACAGGATCAAAGGAAGATTATACATTACCAGTGAGCAAGTGAAGTGTTCTCACTGAAACAGAGTTACAGCGAACTTTACTGCAAATATAGCCCTGCATTCCCAAGAGCTCCACGTCTATTTTTAGAGAAGTGAGAAATACACTAGTGGGATGGAACAGAACAGCTATAGTGAAATAGAATTAGTTTTGCTTTTTAGACAAATAAAATGAGTTGCATCTACCTTCATTACCACTATAAATAAAAGTCCTCCACCATAATAGAAAAAAAAAAAAAACAAAAAACAAAAAACCCATGCACAGGCACGTTTGACATCCAATGTAAGAACTAGTCTTACTGATTTGAACATGTCCAACACGGTTGCACAAATTTGAACAGGTATGTGTTTGCAAGGCTGGGATGAAGAAAAAAAAATTTAGTTGCCCCAAGATGAGGAGAAGAATCTACTCTGTAAAAAGATCTCAACGTTTTCAAGCTTAAACAATGCTGCAATGTACAGGCTAATGCCTTGATGTTTGGGGGAAAGCTTCATGGATATTTAACCGAGTCAGTCATTCAGAAACCTGCAATTTAAACAGTCTGGAAGGTAGCAGCGTTACATGGCTGTGCCTGGCATCATCCGAATATACTACTACGAACCATCCAAGTTGTATCACAAAGGAGTACTATTTACAGAGTCAGACTTTGCTTACTGCTTTACACGTCCCTACTCACATTTACCAGAAGGGCTAGCAACCAAAACAAATAATTTGTTTTGGTGTACAGAAGACCTTTGGCACCTCCAGAGGGAGGACTAAAACCCTACTTCATTCCACCTCGGTGACATATTCCAAGATAATCCAGACAGGCTGAGGTTTTACGAAACTCCACTGAGGAATGAGACAACTAAGGAGAATAGCGCAACCACTGAAATTTAATTCCCCCAGCCCAGTTACTTCTACATAAAAGACAACAGTTGCTCGAGAGTCAGGCTGACAAACAACAGCTATGCTGAGCAAAGGCCAGGACTGAGTTCAGCAAGGCACTAGGCCCCACATGGCATGGTTTGTGTTCGTTACATTGGAGTCCACTGCTTTTAAAACTCCTGTGATACCTGCCAATAGAGCACAGAGCCCTTCACAGCAGGAATCCAGCCGGAGAGAAGAGCATGCTCTGCACTGAACCACTAGTGAACTCACACACACTTGTGAGCCCAGCCTGCTTGGAAGAAGCTGAAGTTTACCATAACCTTGGTGGAAAAGTAAAACTTTCTCCAATGCCCCAAAAGTCCAGAATAATAAACCAGATAGCAAGCCCAGCAAAATTCCACTTTCAGAAGCCAGGAGGAGCTATAACCACATAGGTGTTACTGGCAAGCAGCAATACACACATTGCGGTTTAACCCCAGCTGGCAACTAAGCACCACCCAGACACCCCCGGTGGGATGGGGAGAGAATTGGACAAAAGTACGAAAACTTGTGGGTTGAGATAAGAACAGTTTAATAATTGACATGGTATAATAATAAATTGTAATGAAGAGTTAAACAACAACAAAAAAAAAGAGAGAGCAACAGAACCCAGGAAAAACAAGTGATGCAATTGCTCACCACCCACTGCCCGATGCCCAGCCCATCCCCGAGCAGCGATCGCTGCCCCCCGGCCAACTCCCCCCAGCTTCTATACTGAGCGTGACGCCGTATGGTATGGAATAGCCCTTGGGGCAGGTTGGGTCAGCTGTCCTGGCTGTGCCCCCTCCCAGCTCCTTGTGCCCCTGGCAGAGCATGGGGAACTGAAAACATCCTTGACCAGTGTCAGCACTGCTCAGCAACAACTAAACCATCAGCGTGTTATCAACATTATTCTCATGCTAAATCCAAACCACAGCACTATGGCAGCTACTAGGAAGAAAATTAACTCTATCCCAGCCAAAGCCAGGACAATACATTAATTATCTTGACACTTGGGCATAGAGTGGTTATTCTCTACAGTTTTAAGTGCAAACTGAAACCTTTTCAAACAGATACTGTATCAAGAAGGGAAAAGCCCTGAATGTATTAAAACAAGATTGCAGGCATAACATTCAAAATATACAAAAAAACACGGATCTTTAAGATTTCACTAGGGAAACATTTCTTACTGTAAGAGATAAAAAGGAACATTAATTTATCAATCTGCCATACTGTTTTTAAATGAGCGCTATGCTGGATACAATAAGGTTGCTCAACAAATACTAGTTTAATTTCAATGGAAATAAAACCGTAAAGTTGGAACGCATCTGATGTCACTGACAGTAGGGATACAATCAGGAGAGCATCTTTCAGAAGCTGCTTCATAGGTGGAAGTGCTAGCACCACCTACTGTCAACGGCTGTCCGACACCTTTGAAAACACACACACACAATAAACAGCCGTACAGTTACATGTACTTTTTACCTACAGAGCCCCTCCTGCACCTATTCAGTGAGTAAAGACTGGCCTGAGGAGTAAGTCAGAATTACAAGGCTAAACAGAAGTGTTGTTCATAATCCCTTCCTATCGATACAGGTTTTTTTCATTTGCTAATAATCAGAGTAAGTACCTAGCATCAGGAAGAAGACAAAGAATACTTTATGAGCTGAAGCAATTAAGTGCCATCTATGCATTCAGGGTTTCTGGATGACACTAGAGTCATTTAGTCAAGTTTTCTACAATCACCATGCTTTTCTCTGTCATGGACACATGCCTTGATATCTTGGGGGTTAAATACAGAACTGCCAAGTATTTTCAGGTACTATTCAAGTCAGTGAGAAATCTGCTTTGAGCACAAATTTTAAGTGTTGACAACCAAAAAAAATGGCATGTCTGAGCAGGGACCTAAACTTGAAACCTCAGATGCTAAATTCTGTGACTCCATCCAACACAGATACTAAGAATACCGTAAGAGGAACGGATAAAGCCAACACTAACCATGGCAAACTCAACCAGAAAAATCCATACTGTAAGGGAAGGGCTTGAAGAGTGCAGTGAATAGACAAGTGTATGTGTTTGATACCAAACAAGATAGTGGTTCTGTGGAACAAAGTATGTGATCGTGTAATGAAAAGACTATTGTGATATGCATAAGAACTTAAGTTTTTGCAATATGAATACAAGACTTACAATAACAGTTTATAAAGCAGCTGGGTAAGCAAGAGATTCAGTATATTTTTCTGTCATTCCAGTATTTGCATATACAATACCAATCGCAAAAGGTAAGCAGCACTATTCTCTTCCTCCTATGAAATCCCCAGCCAGAAAAAAAATGCACATACTTCAATGTAAACCTGACAAGTCAGAAGTATGTGCAATTCACATTTAAGATCCTTCACTGTTCCTTCTTACTGATGGCCTCGCTATTCACAGGCCTGGTTTTCTATAAAGTCTTATCTAGGAAGGCACTGCAAGATACTCACCTAACAAACTAATACTGAGTTGTCATGGTTTTACCAGGATATGACTCACTTCAGTCTTGTACAAACCATGTATCCCAAAGAATAAATGGCTTCAGTTCACAAAACATACAAGTGTGCTTTTTTGCCTACGATATCACGACAGTCATAGCTGTTCCCTTTTAAAAGGTCAAACAAAATTAAAGGAAGCATAAAAAAAAAAACCCTGAAATCACAGGTCTGACTTGTAGGCCTTTATACATGAGAAACTGAAGGGGGAAGAGCCTGTTTCACCACCACCTTGTTTTCTGGCTTTCCCACACTATTAGTTTTCCATGTTCAGAAAGTATTTTTAAAATGTCTGGGTTTCCATCTGAATCATAATTCAGATTTAACATGATACACAAGGCAACAAATTTTAGTCTTAATTGATAAAAGTATCAGTACTGGTGCTTTTTGCTCAATTTGGAAGTACTTTGGGGGTTTTTTTTTCCCAGTTTAGGTGACCAAAATGAAGACTACTATTTTTTAAACCATTCAACTTATTCTTTGGAGTAGTGAAAGTAGACGGAACTCCTTGAAAAAAACTAATTGCATAATACAAACATCATCCCACACCAGAAAAAGGAAGGGAGAAATTAGAAAGGAGAAGCAATTGGTCACCATAACCTTGAAAACTGAAGTTTAAGAAAGGCTGACTAACATCCAGAGCACTCATGAAGTAAGGAGGTAAGCAAAAAAGCTACTGAAGAATAAAGACATCTGTCCCTGCAAATTTAGATAGTCAGGAGCTGCTAAGTGACCCTCTGCTGTTTCCTGAAGGTGAAAATATGGAGAGGTCCTGGAGAGGCAATACTCTTAAGTCAAACTGCAAGATAACAGTCTGAAATCCCATTAGGGGCCTAGTCCACGTGAAATGCTAGCAGCCACAACCCCTTTGTTCTCAAGTCCATTACAGCCCAGGCAAGGAGAACATTAACATGATCTAAAACAGGTGATACAGAAGTTTTAAATAAGGCTCTCCACATCAGCAAGTTAGATGCAGAAGTGCTCTTGAAGTGGCAGGCGATGAATTTTGCTACCTGCCAGAACTTAAGAAATAGCAAAAAAAATATTACAATACAGGCTCTCAAATCACCAACCATACAGAAAAATAAAAACAAAAACAGAAACCAGAAAAGGGGAGGGGGAGAATCCAGCAACTTATTCTAGACACACTCAAATGTATGAATATTCCAAACATCCATATATCCAGCACCAACAAAAGCGAGGAATACAACTGACGCTCGCAAATACAACCATCCACCCGGGGGCGGGGGGGGACAGGGACAAGGAATTGAGAAAATGGAGACCAGAAATAGATTCCCGTAATACAAAGAATACTGTGGTTACCTAACTTCTCTACTCCTGCTTATAGCAAAACTACTTAAGAACAGGCCGAGTGCTCCTACAGTGAAGATTTTGCTTAAGACAAATTTTAATATACAACAGAAAGGCAGAATGTGAAAATAGAGAATCATTAGTATTTCGCTCCAAAGCCAGCACATCAGTCTGGTCAGACAACGGCCAGCTAAGTAGCTTTGGTAGGTGAGAAAACACCTTACAAACTCCTCCCATGCACACTGAATTTCTAGCTGCACAGGCCTACCCCCCTCTGTACCCCTTGGGCTGAATGGAAGGGCCATAAATGGGGCGTCAGAGAAGGCCAGTTCTAGGAGGCTTATGGAAAAAGACAAACCAAGAGATTCTGTTTTAACATCCAATATTTAAAAATCAGGATTTTCAATAATTACAAGGAAAGAACAACAACAAAAAAATTCTCAACTTGAACCATTTTACCCAGAATAAAACCTTGTGTGGAAGTGAAATCATTAGCTATTCCACATACCTTAAGTAGACTTTCCAGCTCTCAGCAGCAGGTGCTCAATACAGGATGAAACATGAAATCTGAAATAAACATTTAGAACTGATTAGGATATTTTCTTGACCTAACATCAAAGTAGTCAAATATCCCACAAACTTAAAAGCAAACAACTGATATTCTTAGTATGAAGACAAGATAACCTTCCAAAGGAATGCGCATACATACCCAATTTTACAAGTGCAGATTATTTAGCTGGAAGTCCTTAGGGAAAAAAAAAAAAAAGAACACAAAAGAAGTTTGTATAAGTAGAAGCCAAGGGCTTACATTTGAACTCAAAATAGGTATCTTACAAAGCAAGTTGCTAGAAATCCTGCAGGCCCCACGAAAGTAAACTAAAAATTTCACAAGTTGTACGCTTTTGGTATTTTGAAGGACGAGGAGAATTAAAGAAGGATTCTGAAGTGAACGTTTCACATAGCTAACACATTTAATGCAAACAACAATTCATTGAGTACTGAAAACCCTGATGAGCGATTCAAAATGTTAGTAGCATCCAAAAAAAAAAAAAGAGAGAGGAAAAAAAAAAGGGGGGTGGGAAGAACTAGTTAAAAGCATTTATTTCCTCAGGGTATGTGCATCACAGGACAGCCGAGCCAGTTTTCAGTTGAAGTAACAAATACACACAGATATGGCTCAAAACACACACTGGCCAGAAAGTCGTGGCTTTTTTCCTTAAAGGAAATGATCGAACCGAAAAAACTCCGGAGTTGAGTAATCTACAGAGCTGGTTTTGCTCTTTTGCCTCTCAAACAAATAGATACTACAGGGCCAAAGGCAGTACCAGTAGAAAGCCTAAGCTTACATAATAAGCACACAGAAATTAATTTTTCAGAACTGTTTCTGAACCTTTATTCACCTTCGTTCTCCCCACATACAAAGGCCACCAAAAGATTTCCACAAGAGGATCTGATGCGATAAAGTCAAGTAACATAAAAAAGTTAAGAGAAACTGTGCAGAGATTTTTTTTTTTAAATAAAAAACAGAACACTTAAATCCTATTTTAAGTGTTTGTCTAAACTACAAAAAAATGAAAAAAAATAAGAAAATCTAAATACTTACATTTCTACATGTAAGCCACAGAAATGAGCCAGAGACACTCACCTGAAACACACATCAATACCATCGGGAATGATGTCACCCAGACCTTGAACTGCTTGTATTGTGACAGATAAGAGGACTGGCACTGCCTCGAAATACTAATTTAAAAGTTAACACAGAACCTGTTAAGTCAGCTGGCTGTCCCATTAACTCTACCAGACTGAGTGGCAACAGCTTTCCCCAGAATGATGTCTGCTCTGAGTATTTTTTTTAGGGAATTAGTCATGATTTGGGACAATTTGTGAACACACCAACAATTACACAATGGGAATGACATCAGGACAAGCCCTTTATGAAAAGGGAAACAGAGACTGTTTCTCAGACTGAGAAACCTGTGCAGTTATTGATTTAATTAAAGATGTTTTCTGATATGGCAAACGCTACTTTTAATTTCCAAGGCCGACAGCAATGACCTTTCCCCACTTTGGGAAGTTACATCAATAGCACCCTTAAAGCATTTTTTAAAATAATTGCGGTGTAATCCCATGGGACTTACTCACATGCAAGATCAAAAACGCACCAGACACAAATACTAGAAAAATATTATTTTAATTGCTTAGGCATCAATAAGGCAAACACTTACAAGCATGCTAAATTTTCCACGCAAGTTAGCCCACTGATTTTCTATAGAACTACCCATGTGTGTAAAATTCAGTGTACAAATGCGTGCTACTGTCATTTAATGTTGGACAGCAACCCTAGAGCACAGACACAGGGCCTCCCTTGGGCAGTAGCTATTGAGAGTATTGGGAGTCGGAGACGATCCAAACACAGGATCATTTCATCTCCCTTACGCTGACAGCCATTTCCAGGCCTACCTTCCCAAGATTTGTTCTCCCAGCTTACTTACCGATTTAACGCATCCATCAATTACTTCGGAAGCAAGCAGTGACAAGAATCCTCCTATTCTCAAGTTTGACCAGTTGTAACGCTTCTTAAAACATCAACTAATCTCATTCTAATTGGGATAAATGCTGAAAGCTTCTAAAGTGGTCAAAAGGAGATTAAACATAAAAAGTGGTTTGGGTCAAGCAAAATTATTGTGCTTTTATTTCAAAATAAATCTATATATCTTTAAAAACAGTTTCTTCAGAGCAAAAAAAACACCAAATACACCTGCTGGGGGGAGGCGGGGCAGAATTTTCCATAGCTTTTGAAATTTCTCCACCCTTCTCCACAGGGAAAGGTTTTCGGTAAACTGACAATATTTAAATGTTAAGTTTAACACATTTTTTGTGGTGGAAAACTATTCCTTTTTAGACTTTGTTTTCCAACTGGCAGCTTTAAGTTGCCCATTTGGTCGGGTTTTATTTGCTTCTGCCGTGGTTTAACCCTGATCAGCAACCNTCTTTTTTTACTCAGCTTTATCTATCACTATGTTTTACCTTACTTTCCTCTTAAAAATCACACATAATCCTTTTTTTCATTTAAAAGAGCACCTTACTTGTAGAGCTAAACCTCCATATACACTGTCTGAAATTTTAAATTTCATCTTCCAGTATCATTCCATTCCCTCTCCAGTTTGACTTCTTGACGAAGCGTACCACTGAAGACATAAACCAATTACTAGTATCCAAGATGAAGCATACCACTGAAGACATAAACCAATTACTAGTATCCAAGAAGAAAAATCTTAAAATATCTTCTAGGCACCGAGTTCGTTCCTCAGATTCCTTATGTATTTGGCTACCTTTAATGCTCTTTGATCACGTTCTTCAAGAAAGTTTGTCCTCTTTGCTCTTTTCTCATCACTCCGTTAATTCGCTCTTCACAAATTCCTCTCATTCTAAACCCTCTCCCAGATCCTCCACTCCATTTCAGTACAGCAATTCACCATCTCAAGCCTTACAAAGCTGAAGACGGGCCATTAAAGATGAACATCACTTGTTTCACCTCCCTCTCCTCCTACCTCTGATCCACAGCAGCAAAGCGAATAAAGTGTAGTGTGACACGGTATTTTTATCCTTATAAAGCATTTAACGTGATCGGATCTGGTCTCTAATGACATCCCTTTGGCACCACAGTAAGTCACAGGAAAACACCACAAAAGATCATGGTAGACAGGAAAGACTTCCAAGAGCTCTGCCAGCGCAGGGCAAGAACAGAAACAGCCGTTTCTGGACACAGGTATTATTGTCTTTGGCAGAGACGAGACATAATTATAACTAAGTTATCCCCAACGTTACTGTTCCTGCTAGTTATACACTACATATAGGTTTTTAGATACTCTCCTATATCTTGCGTAAACAACTGTATATACACAGCTTCGCTACACCTTGAGCGCTGAGGGTAACGGACCTGCCTAGAGCACTTTGCAGCAGCAGCAGCACCAAGAAGACACCTGTGCAGAAGAACAGTGCAACACAGCCCTCAGTACAGTCTAACGAATGACTTATGGCCTTCAGGAAGAGTCCCAGAACAGTCAAGGCAGTTACTGAATTCCAGACCGACTCAAAGGCGCTATTCGCACGGACACAATGCTGCAAAGATTTAGTAGTCCTGAAAACCTTAGTGTTTCAGACCAATTGGTGTACAAGCACTAACTTGGTCTTAACGTTACGTAGCGGCTTGGACACCAGGAGAAGGCAGTTCATAAAGCAGTATTTGGAACAGACTCACTGGACCCAAACATAGATCCTAAGCACGTCACCACAAAACATACCCATATGGCCACTGTCACCTCACCACCAGGGCTCTACAGAAACTTTTAACCTGATTGTTGTAACTTAATTGGGAGAAGAAGGGCAAACTTCTGTAAGATCCCACTTCCGTAATGTATTAAAACACCAAAAAATAAAGGAGTCCATACTTACTATTCACCTCCTATTCATAAGGGCCTTCATAAAAAATCTGCTATAAGGTAAAGGTTTAACAACATAGAAGACAAGCTCAACGTAACACTTAAAGCTGCTGTAACAGACTCAGTCCAAAAACCTATCATATTTCAAGCGACAGCTGTGCATTAAGTACTCACATTATGTGCACATGGGCACCACAGTTTCCCCCTCCCCTTTTCACTTTGACTATGCTTCAAACCCTTTGTCAAGACTCACTACTTTCATCTTGCCTTTCCAACACTGATCTCGACCCAGCAGCCCACAAGGTCTTGCCTTATTTTACCACTTCGATCAACTTCAAGAGTAAGGTATTAAAGCAAGTGTGCTCTATGTACCTTTATTTTCACAGTTTGCAGCAGTGCTCACCCTTCTCATACGTCCACTCTGTGATCGCTTACTTGCTATAGTATGACCAATGTTCCTACTCCCACTTGAGAATACTGTAGTTCAATACCTATTTCAACAGAAGTAAGAAAGACTTTTGAAAGAAACTTCAATGCAATCCATTTATCTCCCAAAAGCCACGCAGATAAACACATTACAGAACTCCAAAATTTGTTTCCTAGGAAGGGAAGCTTCTGTGTTCAATACTCTTCTCAGATTATGAAACAGTTTAAAGGTTCTGTTTGCCTTTAAGAGAAGAAAAAGCTGATTCAGTTGTAAAATGAAGCCAACAGTACACACTCCTGCCTAGAAATTCCCTCTCCTCTTTTGATGAAAAGAGAGCAAGGCACAAAACTAGCTGTTGAAAGCACTGAAACAGCATGAGACACGCAGTACTGCCATCGCACAAAGAAACTCTCCCCCTTCTACTACGGCTGAATAAGCAGGGGCTTTGTAGCCTACGACACAACCAAACTTCCACTTCATTTAAATCCCCGTCTGAGAATTAACCATCTATGCTGCACACCGTCTTCTTCTAAAGGTGCCTAATCTCCTGAAGAAATCCACTTGGTTGTTTACAAATTTCATGTGGGTAACAAATTTCCAGCAACAAGGGAATGAAATCCAGAGAACTAAAGCTCGATTTCCTATAAAAATGAAACACTGACACAAACTCTAGGCAGAAGATGGAAAAGAAGCATATTTGGTGCTACAACCCGCTCCTCCTTTTGACTCCATTCCTTGACCAAGTTTTACAGGGGCTCTGACTATGTTGGGTTTTTCTTTTTTTGCTTCATCCACAACCTGAGAAATACAAGTATGTGAACTCAATCTAATACAAAGCGTTCAAGAAAAGACACAGTCAGAATATTCCCACAAGAGCAGCACATGCGACATACTTTCCCCCCTGCATTTCTCTTTTATAAACTTAACTCCTTCAACTGTACCATCAAAATACACAGGCAAAACAAAAAGAATATTATTCACCTCTGGAAATGGATTGATTTGTCCCGATAACTATTAATTAATGTGTCCAAAACAATGTATGTATGTATACACTAAGGTATATAAAAACAATGCTACCCTCCTCCTTGGAGGAGATCCTCCCCAGTGCAAATTCACACAAATTACAAAGGCAAAACTAAACAAGAAATCCACATAAATCTGAAATTTATTATCAGGATAATTGAATAATTAAGATGTAGTATCTAGTCTGACTAGGTGCTTTTACAACTGATTAAACAGAATTCAATACAAATGATGAGCAAGAGGCTTCCCCTTGCCTCTATACCACATAGGGTTTTTTTAAATGACTTTTAGTTCCCCAGACCATAGCAAACAGCTTACAAGAGTTTATACACATTGCACAAATGTACATTTTTAGCTCCACCTTTTAGTTTAGAAGCTCCCTGAAAGCCCAGATGTAGCACTAAAATGTTAATTCCAGCAGCTTCTGCCTCTAAACTTTAACATAGTGCTTAAAAAGCTATCCGATCAATGAGTTTATTCTTTCGTCAGGAACATCGCAAACGCAGGGTGCGTCATTAATACTAATTTCCAGCAGAGGCTGTACGGAGTACAGAAAAGCATACAGACCATGTTTTCATTTGCCTCCATACAGATTTTCACTCAAGATTACTTAATTCTTTTTCCCAGTCTCAGTAGTGACTTATTCCTTCCATGACAAAATGCTGAGAAACATTTTGACTTCCTTTAAACCAGACTAATTTGAGTTACAATTAAGAGGAAGCCTACTGGTGCAACATCAAAATACAGGCTATTATATTAAAGAGTGAAAGAATGACATGAAGTATAGATCCACCCGAAGTTCCCAGTCTCCTGAAAACAAAGCTCGGTTGATTACTCTATAATAAACAGTAGTCATTCATTAAAGGGTAATACCAAAAGGAATAAGAAAAGCCATCCTCTAAGGCCACTTTATTAACTTGCTTGCACAGTTTAGAAGTCTTGCATGTTTTCTTCCATGAAATGTGTAAGCGTACGACAAACTGGCAACGGAGCTAATTTTTCTAGTACCCATAACTAGTTCGTAATTCTGTTTTTCAAGCCATACCTAGGTAACATCTGCATCTATAGAAGAGCTTGACAGTTGCATTTATGGGAAGGATCTTCTCTCCGTGACCTTTACAGTCATAACCGAGAACAGCATTCCACAAAGAAAATACAAGGTGCTTTGCCTGCATCAGATTTACATCAAAGCTGCACAGTCTCAGGCAACAGCTAACAAGATAACAGAGGGGACTTGCTCACAAGAGCTCAGAGAAAACTATCAGTCGCTGGGGTTACTGTCAACTACCTTCTGACTATCGGTGTAAACCTGAAAATAACCACCCCACATTCTTTACCTGTTAGCATCACTAATATCGGTGCTGGATAGGACTCCAGAGGTCATCTTGTCGATCTGCCGCTCCTGCGGTAGGGATAAAGAGCGCTTCCTTTCTGACAGATGTCAAATTTGTTCTTACAGACTGTCAGTGACAAGAGTCCCCTCCCTCATCTAGTCCAATGGTGTGTTGTTCTTAGCAGCAGAAGTCTTCCTCCCCAAGTAAAGTAACCCAAGTCTTCGGTCCTATTATTTAAGTCAACCATTTCTTGGTTTAGCCCCCATAAACTTTCATCTTCTTCCTCCTTGTAGCAGCCTAATGCATGTAACTAACTCAAGACTACAAGGAGGTAAAGAGTTAACATCTTGATTTGTTCTGTTCTCATGTGTCATATTCCTCAGGTATCTGATCTGCTACTGAAAGCATCCAAAAGAGAGGAAAACCCTTTCTCGATGCACAGTGCCCAAAACTGAAAACAGCATTCTAACTAAACCCCACCAACCAAATTCAGCAGAACAACTACTCCAGGTCTTTACCCCCTTGCTACACCACAGCAGAACATATCTTTTTTCTGCACCCATGGAACAAGGTTAATCACAAACTGAGCACCAATCAACCAACAACCTGCACATCGCTGCTTACTCGGCTCCTGTCGGAGTTGAAA
Organism: Scopus umbretta; assembly: GCA_013400535.1. Lineage (NCBI taxonomy): Eukaryota > Metazoa > Chordata > Aves > Pelecaniformes > Scopidae > Scopus > Scopus umbretta. The sequence continues at coordinate 41,048 of VZTL01063194.1, forward strand.
AGTATGGTTTGAGCAGGCATTTGAACAACATTCAAAACGCACTAAATATGGAGTAGGAAGAAGCTGCGGAGTTGAGAGGCACCAGAACAAGTACAGAAAACAGCCAGCTTCGCGACTTATACAAACTAAAGCGAAAATGATGAGATAATTAATAAACCAACTGGGATCTAGAAGCCTCTAGGATATAGCGCTTAAGCCTCAAATAGAAAATGAGAGCTGATAAAAACTCAGAATTACTTCTTTAGCTATTAATTAACAGAATTCTCATAATGGTGCTGTTAACACCAGAGTAAGAACAGAAACTGTAATTTGTAACATTTGCAAAGAGCTCCACTGCAAGGAAGGACCCTTACGTGTCAGCAGCGTGCAAAGCTTTCCTGGGTGAAGGCTGGCAATAGAAAACTAGTTAAAAATGTAACAAAATTAAACAGTCTTCAGCGTAATTAAAAATGGAACTTACGAGATTAAATCCCTCCAACTTGTGGCTCATCTCAGAGGGATGTGCATTTTTACAAACATATTATCAACCAGCTTTTGGTCCTACTCGTAAAATAAAATGCCAGTGCATTTTATTTAATAACTGCAAATGCAGTTCCGAGTCAGACATCATGAAAGGTTAACAAGTACACTGACAAACGTGAATTAATTGTGATGGCCATGCCAAGGTTCATTCCAAGCAGTAAGATGGCACCTTAAATGAACAACTTTTGATCCAACATCATGGTTTCGACTTTTCCTCATGAGGGGTACTACAAACCCCTCTACAGAAAGCACTTCAGAATTGCCATGTGTTTATATGCCAGTGGATGAAGCCTGAGCAAAGCACTGTCCTTATTTTTAAGGGGAATAAACAGTAGCACAGCAGGTAAATTAGTTTAGCCATCAAAAGGAAAAAAGAGAAGCCACAGAAGAGGTAGAAATAAAATTCTTGCCTCCTGATTTCCAATACCGCAGTTGTATCAATGTTTCCTATCTCTTTCCACCACTGGTTAACAAAAACAGTGGTCTCAGGCACGAGAGGTCCCAGGTATTGGCAAAAATACAAGAATACCTCCATCAAGTTCTGGAACTTGCTGGGGGAAAGGGTGAAAAAAGGGCGATAAGGACTAATATAAAAGTAAAGAAGTACAAATTTTAACTCTTTACAAAGATTAAGCTCAAGCAACTGAACTAGGAAAGGTACCTGGGACACATGTTACAGCCTAGGCAGTAGCACACGAAAGTACAAATCAATTATGGAGAAGTAACCCTGCCTTGAAACAGCCTCCACTACAGAAGAGCATCGGTGAAGGAGCAAAAGGGATGAAGGAGGAGACTGCTAAAACCCAAGGTATGAGCAGGTACAAAAGAACCACCAGAGCATTCAGCCACCAGCAAAAGGAATTTCTGCTTGAAGGGAAGTGTATTAGAAACAGCAGGGGAAAAAAAGTTGGGAGACAGCTTGGTTAATTAACCAAAAATAAAAAGGAACTGTACTCTTTTAAACACTAACTTTATTCTTCTCCTTTCTGTATTAACCTTTACTTGAGAAAAGCGGGCAATAAAAATTCCGATATTCTAAACCGGAACACAATTTTCCCCTCAAAGGACAGAAAGATTACCACTGCCAAGTCCAAAAAAGGACATCATGAACAGATACCTATGTAAAAATAAGAAAGTGGCAGTAGATTTTATGTTTTTACACCATTTTTCATAGAAAAAGAATTTAAAAGATTGCCTACTATCAGTAAAAAGCAATTCCCTTTTAAAGATCACAGAATTTCTGAATCTCGATGCTACAGAGTGTTACTGAGGACAAACTCGCCTCAGCATTCACACTGAGCAGAAAACCTGCAAGAGAGAGGATGAAATGGTATTGACTGATACAAATCCCCACTGCTGGGCCTAACTCACACATTGGGATTTACAAGTCTCTACTGCTACTCAAGATAGTAGTTAATCTTGAAGGCAATGCTAGGAAATTAAGTATCAAAAGTAGCAGACCCAAGACCTTACTGGCTGTCGTACATCCCGTGGATCGTATCGGTAAAGACTCCTTGCAGCGTTAAGAAAGGCCTGGGAAAAAAGCTAGGTACCTGGTTAAAGAGGCACATTCAGATCTTCAAAATATATCACTTAGCTCATTTTGAGCTTCTGCTAAACTAGGCTTCCGCTACCCCCTTGCAACCAAGTTATTTGCTATCCTAGCAGCAAAAAAACAGGAAAGAGTAGCGGCTCCTCTTTCTCAATTCAAAAAAAAAATAAAAAAAAAAATTAATCAGCTGCTGCTTTGAACCCTTCCCAGGAACTTTAACGGGACTAAAAGAAAAATTATCCTGCCTTCCAAAGATACTGCATAGCCTCAGACGGTCTGCTCCCTCTCCCCTCCCCCAAAACGAAATAAAACAAAAGCAGGAATTGCACATTTTCGTGTGTGGGTAAACAATGAAAAACCCCCAAGCGTGGCAGCAGGAAGCAGGAGCAGTGAGCAGGCAGCAGAGCCCTCCGACCTTCTTACTGTCCCCAACAGCGAGGCCAGCTCCGGTCTGTCACTACCACCTCTGCGAAGGCAGTAAGAAGTGCCCCACGTAAGGACTCTCAACATATACGCTGTCTAAATGCTTCTAAATGTATTGATCCTCAGCATACCTAGAATGACAGCAGTGACAAAGAATACGTAATCTCCCATGGCAACTGATGCACACGGTTTGCTTACACGCTTTTGGTCAGAAGGAAGGAAATTAGTCCAGGGTCTTAAAATGAGTTAAATTACAGTTCTGTGGGCAGGGAAAGGGTCAAGACTAATCTTAAGGATTAAGCTCTAAACTGACCTATATTACACTGTATGAAGTTGGAACCCTGCAGCAAAATGAAACCGAGTTGAGTGCTCGTCTGTTCCCCTCCCCAGGGGAAGGGAAAAAAAAAAAAAGTAATACTTCAGTGCAATAGGAAGCTAACAAATACTACTTAAAACTTTTTCTGTACGCCCTTTCTGCACTGAGCATGATAAAAAAGGGGCAGAGGACCAACAGAGAGTTAGAGGGTAGAAGAAAAAGTCTTCTGAGTCATAGGGAAGAAAGGAAATCCAATACAGGAGAGTTTTACCAGTCCAGCCGTGGACCGCTACAGATCTGAAGAAAATTTCGGTGTACCCACAATTAATGGTGGTGCAAGCGAACCACCAGTTTTTTCTCTAACAAAGCCTGTTGCCTTCAGCTTTTGTTATTTACCTCTTCCATTGCGATTTTTACTTGGCAGAAATTGCATTCAAAGCTCATAAACCAGATTTCAGAAACTATTCTCCAATTTCTTCTTCATCTACAAACCACTGACACCAGCAGTGATCGGCATCTCCACATTTCAAGTATTGTCAGAGCTGGAGAGCTTTCAGTTTCTGCAGTTCTCCTACCACGTCCAAAACTATTCCTTCCCTACATACATGATTCCCTGTGTCAACTCCCTCCAACAACACACCCCTCTGACGTAGCTTTCAAAACATCCCCTTGCAAATTTTAGTAGTTCATACACCTTTCAGCATAACACACCTGGGTAATCACAACTGTCTCTCTTGTGTCTGCTTTAATACAAATAGAGAAAGTCAGCTCAAGCCATCTGAAGCTTTTTGTGCTTTTGGTTGGGTTGGGGTTTTTTGGGGGGTGCAGGTGGGTTTTTTTTTAAAATCACATTTTATTCATGAAGACCTACCATTCAAAAGTCCCCCCAGCCGCAAGACTTGCATCCCAGTGTCAGGAACACTAAACACTGAGCAAGGAACAAAAAATCGTACCTTAGGAAGCTTATGCAGTAGAAAGAACACAAAGTTACAAAGGAATGGGATAGGGAAAGTAAAAATTTAAGCCTACAACACAAAACCTACAGGTTTTTAAGCTGTTCATCCCCTAAATAACCACCTGCTTCAACAGTTCATCTGATTAGCCATCAGCCACTACCCGACATGGAGAGCAGGACATAAAAACCAAGAGCTTTTAGAAAGATCTACTTGATCATCTCCACAGAAGTTCTTCTTCTCCTACACTAAAAAGACTAAAAACAGATATCTATCTGGATATCACATTTTCCATTTCATTTCCTATTCTTTCAAACAGACACAATAAACCACAGTCATTGAACGTTGTGGTAGAACGCACTGGACTTCTGCGGTTCCCAAGTGGCAGTCATACAAATCAAGAGACTCGCTTGAAATTGCTAACGATTGACAAACTCTAACCTTGCATTAATCTGCATTACGTTCCACGGGGTTTGTCTGGGTGGGTTTGGTTTTTTTTTTTTCAAAAACTTAAAAAAAAAATTTAAAAAGACAGCTTTTAGTACAAAATAACTATCCTGCAGAAGTTAGCATTCAGGGAGACAAGAATCACTGTAGCTCACGTGCTAAGTAAGTACATTCAAAATTAGAGTTTTAGAGTGTTTCCAAGTCATTTCTGCTATCACTCCATACAAGAGCTCAAAATGATACAGTAAGGATTTATTTGCTGTAGTTTTTAAAATCCTGGCCTCTAATTAAAACTTTTTCCAGAAATTAAGTCAATACGCCCATGTTTTCACGTTATTCAGCAATATATTTGAAACTTTAGAATTACACTAACACAAGATGAGAGGAAAACCAGATTTAATCTGGAAACCACATCTGATGCAGCTAAGTATCAGTCACACACTTGAGTTTTCATTGACAGCTATCTGAAATGAGGACTCAAAAGCTTACTGGTAGGAAGTAAATAAAACCCATGTTTTCAGTGATAGCATCCCAGAGTGGTAGCTGTCAAAAAAAAAAAAAGATCTGGCAGATGAATTCTAGCATAAGAGTGTCCTTTTTAAATACCTTCTACTCATTTATTGAAATTTGTCCAGAACATGAGAATACAGAGGCACTTTATGCAATAATCTACATGGAATGTAAAGCTACAAGTGTTCAACTGAAGACAAAAAATGATGCAAGACTAAAAACACATAAGATTTGAATACAGAGATTTTACAGCAAAATTACAACCTACTTATGGGCACCAATATTCTGCAAAACACAACTACTCTTTAAACACCAGCACAGGTGGCTGTCAAAAACCTGTAGGTGAATACACATACATATATTTAAGAACAACCAGCAACACAATGTACTTCAAAATCATACTTTGAGAACACAAAGTTCTCTGTCATAGTGAAAATGACTCTTCCCCAAATCCAAAGAGACATAAAAGGAACAGGAATAGCCCGTATTGTTACCATGAATGTCCCATCCTATGAAAGACGGTACTGCTACGCGCGCCAACGCCTACCAGGGGAAGAAAACTAACCTGATCATTTTGTTATACAAATGGCAAGAAATAACTTCTTGTTTCTTGAGTTATCCTCTTACTGAAAAAAACAAAAAACCCACCACATTATGGATGCATTTAAAAATAGGGGACCATCTCCTAAACCATCAAAACCACCTGGTTTACTACTTAATCTCCAAAAAGCACTCCTGCTTTTCTCTCCTCCTATCATCCCCCCCAAACATCTATTAGCTTGGTGGAATTTATAAAACCAAGATTCCCCCATTCAACTATTAGTCATCATGTGGTAAACCATTATTTTGTTTTTTAAAAAAGCCCTTTCAACAACATGTAACATACTTCGAAGCAAAGTTATGTCACTGGATATCTAGAAGTTGAAACATTTTAAAGCTGTTTCAGCAAATTCAGCATTCAAGGCACAAGAGCGCTATTCCAAGAATATTCATTTCTGGATTAAGTACTCCACTACTAGTTGATTGCTATGTCAACTACACATGCTTAGTACTTTTAATAATACCTAAGGTTGAGGCCGAATAAAGCTTAGAGCTTTTGACAAAATAAATACTATGCCATCTTCCTTTCATGTGTACATTTTAACCTTCACGCAAAATAAAAGGTCAGCCAGAGCCACGTTCTACAAAAACTGGATTTAAGACATAATAGCACAAAAGACAAATTAATTTCAGAACTGGTTTTCTCTTGTTGAATAGCCTGTAGAGTTTACAGTCCTGCGAGAGAAAATGTTTCCCAGCAACTAGTGTCTCCTCCCTCTTTTGGGTTTTTTTTTTTGTTTTGTTAACAGTAGCCCAGATTTTAGGTCCACTAAATTTATTGCATGGGCTCCCACCTCAAAGGGAGCATACACATTCTTTACAGAATCTCAGCCATAAACCTCGCTTTAATAAATCCAGAGGCTGTGGCCCCCATCCACAAATCACACCAGAGGGGAAAAGGTGTTCCAACAAAGATACGAGGGAGGACAACAGCCTGATTTCAGAGGTAACAAAAAAAGGAGCCGGGTGGAAAAAGGAAGTGGTGAAATTTTGTACGTGGACACCATCGGTAAGATAACAGGCTGTTCCAAACAGCTATGTAACATTTAATATTTTCTGGCCCCAATCCAGTTATGCTGTTGACCTTACCCAGGTTTAATAGAATCAGAGATGATAAAGGCAGATTAGCTTTGAGGAATGTGGGACTTTTCCAATTAACACAGGGGCGGGGGGAGATATTAAATAACCAAAGGCCAAAGGAGTCTGAATTAAGGGATGGTGCAATACCACTTCACTTTCACACTAACATTCCCATTAAATATTCAATATGAGTCCCCAACTGTTTCGCCTTTCAAGTGAACTTTTTGTTCAACGCATTTACTACAGGACTGCTATTATCCTAGTCAAACTGCCAAAAACTGAGCTGCAGGCTGCCGCTGCGAGAGCGCTAGGGCCTACAGGATACACTCTGCTTTCAGAGCACTTAAATAAGACTGACTGGCAAGTCAACTAACACAGAAACAATATCGTGAACAGTCTTTTGGCCAGGAGAAAAAAAAAAAAAAAAAAAGGAAAAGGTAAATCAAAGAGAAAGACTACCCCTTGTTCCAGAAAAGCATCATCTGAATAAAAAGGAGGTTTGGAAAGAGAATGGATGTGAAAATTGGCAATATACAGCACAGGCTTCAAAATTAGTCCCAGGGATTTGAGGAGAAAGACCCTGTTACAGCTGCAGAAGTGCAATTCTCGCTATACTCCAAAATCGGGTTTTATGACCGAAACAAACGGGGGGGGGGAGAATCAAATTTCTTCCAAGCAGCGCAAAGGCTCCTCTATCTAAATCCAACTTCTGTGGCACCAGCCGGGCCGACCAAAAGCCACGCTGAGGAGCACTTGCTCCCCTTTCCCCGCTACAGATTTGAGGCAACGTATCCCCGGGTTAAAGCGTGTATGTGACCGCGGAGCTGCCCCTGCTTCTCTTGTGGGTCACTGGCACACTGGTGAACTCAGGTTGTTTTCCAGCATCAGATGTCTGCGGCCAAAGACCTGCTCAGTGTCCTCTGCCCGGTCATGTTGCAGGGCGGAGGGGGGCTGGAGGGACCAGGGTGGAACCAGGGACCCTCTGTGCCTTGGGCATGGGTCCCTCCCTCAGTGGGTGCTTGGTGCACGTGGGATGNCTCTAAGAGACAACCGCGGATTTACCAGCACGCCTGGAGAGAGGCAGGGGCACGGCAGGCAGCCCGGCTCCGGCAGCGAGGGGACACCCCCCTCCTCCTCCTCCTCCTCACCCTCCTCCTCNAGCGGCGGAGTTGTCCCGCCGGCTGCCGCGGCCGCCCGGCTCTGGCTGGGTCTGCTCGGCGGTGCGGGCAGCTGCCTGCCTGCCTGCCCGCCCGCCCCGGCCACTCCAGGCCGCTCCCCCGCCCTCCCGGCGCGCTGCACCATGGGATGCGCGACTGCCCGCTCCTCCCTCCCCGCCCGCTCGGCTCCCCGCACTAACATGGCTGCGGGGGGTGGAGGCGGCGGTCCGGCTGCCCTCCCTCACGGCGGGGGGGGGGGCCGGGCCCCCCCCCA